>QAXH01002413.1:0-47700 GCA_004335635.1 Chloromonas sp. AAM2 | reverse complement strand
AAGTGCTCGGTGCCCAAACGGTTGCGAGAGTGACTCTTGATGATGTTCATACGGCTGAAGCCCCGCTCGTTGCTGACACTTGTGCACGGAATGGTGATGTATAGCCTGGCCAGCTTGATATTCTCGGAGAACTGTACGGAAGCGATGCCAACTCCTTCCACGCCTCCTGCACAGACAAGTTATAGCTACTTGAGGCATGTACACTGCTAACACAACTACATTGTGAAGTGCTGTGCATGTCACTGCTCCTGGCATGCTCTGCATCCGGACGCAAGATTTAGTGGCTTGTCAGCAAAATGAATGCATGGATATGCTACGCACCTGCATGCTCGGAAGGGTAGTGAGGTTCCCGGCCACCATGGGCTTGCAGTATGATGTCATCGCTTGGTGCATGTCATTGAACTGCACATCGAGCCGGGCGGCATCCAGCCAGGGGGCCACAACGGAGCCGTCCGGCAAGCGTGCCTCCTACAAACATGCGTAACACATCAATATAACTATAAAGACATGATTTCATGCCGGCAACAAGCTGGGAACGGGGTTCATAGCTGGCATGAGCAAGCTGGCAGAGAAGGTGTAAGGCTAGAACAGGCTGGCCAAGTTGGCATAACAAACCCAATAGCACACACCTTGTAGTATGCCTCCTGAAGTGTACCGAGCAACATGCGTGCTGCCACTGGGCCAACAGAGCGCAGGAAGCCAGGGTGCACAATAGACAGCGCTCGCATGATGCCAGTGCTGGGGAAGCGCTCCACTAGGGCCGCGGCAGCCAGGGCAGAGGCCGACTGCAGCACCCCAAAGCCCTCTTTGAGAAGTGCGTCCCAGCGCTCCACCGCGACGTCATCCCACCGCTCTGGCACGGCCCTGGTGCTGCAGGCGTTGGGGGTCTCAAGCGTCTGTAGAGGGATGAATGGTGGTGGCTCCCGCTCCAGCACCCGCCCGTCCTCGTCATGCATGATCTCGTCCTCGTCCGCCTCCTTGAGGGCAGATGATGAGAACCCCACGACGGCGTCGCCATGCTCGTTCTGCCTGGTGCTGAAGAAGCATGCGCCGGGGGACAGAGACAGTTGCTTGACAGCTGTATGCCACGAGCGTGTTGAGCTGGGGCCCTGCTGGGTTGCCGGTGGGCGCTGTCAGGCGACAGACCTTCTCACATGTAGCCTGGTCGTACAGTGACCCGAGGTTGTCCTTGGCACGGTCCACCTACACAAGCGAAAAACGCCAGCCGTTGAGCAAGTCATCCGGAATCATGTAACTGGCACTTGACGGCAACCTGCCAAAGCCCAGCGCACATGTCTAATCAACCGAAGGCCCCCTCCAACTCCGAACTCACCAGCTGAGCCACATCTGCCAGCACAAGGTTTTCCTTTTGCAGCATCTTGCTCAGGTACCCCAGCTCTTGAAGCAAGGGCTGGTACATGATCATGATGACCACCAGGCGCCCGTCTGTCAGCTGCCGTAACATGTTCTGGGCCGTGGTTCGCTCGTCTTGCTCCTCGTCGGCAATCTGGTTCCAGCGTAGCACTAGCACTGGCAGATTCTTCACCAGGTTGCCAAGGCAGCCACGTATGCTCATCCACCTGTGCACGTCAGCAGGACAAGCCGCACGGCCATAACCACTTAACACCGACCACTCAACCACCGGCCACTGAACACCGTACACTCAACCACCGGCCACACTGACCTGGTGTCTATGGTTCTGAGCAGCGCTGCCAGGGCGACGTCCTCCTCATCGGCCACAAGTGTCAGTGCCTTGTACCGCTTGGTAGATGCCGTGAAGTAGTTGTAGTTGGTGCTGATGATGATGGTGATAGTCTTGACCACAGGGAGATCGCTCAACACTTGCGCCCCCAGATGACTGCGGTGCGCCGCACACCAGGTCTTCTGCATGCGAGGGCTGGTGGCGATCTGCAGCTGTGTGCCCACGCCCTTGTGGCAGCCTTGCATGGTGCCGGCGCCATCGGCTGCGAATCCCACGAGCTTCGCCTTCAAGTTATCCTTGGACAACTGCACACAGCAACACCGTCAGCAACCACCTGTCAACAGCACGTGGCAACCCAACGACTTCAGCAATCACCCAGGGTCAGGCAAGCGGACAGGTGAAGCCCTGGACCCGCTTATCGGCTTACAACAGCCATCGCACCTTGAGCGTCTCCCCAAGGACCTTGAGCAGCAGCTGCGTCTGGGCGTCCGCATCCTTGACGATGCCCACCTGTGTACATGTGTGCACGAGTCACAGTTGAATTCTCTTGGTGGATATTGCCGCCCCACTTTTGAAGACCATGACATGATGTAAGGCCATAGGACTGAGCAATGCGTACCTCGGCAAGCTCAACGAAGATTGATACATGTCCGCGTTGCATATGTGCATATGTGCATATATTATTGATACAAGTCCGCGTTGCAGATGTGCAACTGAACGTCCATGTAGTCGACCCGGCCCAGGGCGTCTGCACGAACACGTCAAAGGCGCTATATAACATTAGCCGACTGTCAGGCATGCCGACATGCAATCATGTATAAAACACTGTGCATGCATGCAATATTCACTGTGCATGCAATAAATGCATGCAAATAAAAGACGAGGACGCGGCTGTATGCATGCGATTATACACACCTGACACCTGATACACACCTGACACCTGATCCGTCAATGAATGGTACATGGTACACGGTACATGCAGTATGCAGGGCAATATAAACTGACGAAACTTGTTGAAAGCTCCATACATCCTTTAGTGGCGGTCTCTGTGCAGACCAGGCGCTGTGCATGTCACCCAGGTTGGACCTGCTGTCTTGGGGCTATGTGGCAGCAGTCACGAAGCCTGGACCAGATACGGGCTGATATTTTTCCAGGGTGCGTGCTTCCGGATGAATGGCGATCTCAAAGTGCAGCAGTGTTCTGCCATCGCTATGGAATCCTGGCGGTTGATGTGGTTGGTCACGATTGCACACTATCATCAGTTGATGATGCCACACAACAGATATTGTTGGCAATGTTTTGCTGCCCAAATCGCAGCTGATAGTCTGAATCATGACATGCCGTGAGCCAGCTGTCCGTGCTGTGACCTCTCAACCAAAGCTGCTGACCCCCAGCTGTGCTTGCTCTTACTTCTGTTGGCGTGACACTCCATAGCTTGCGCTTGTAGTAGCAAGGATAATCTGTCTTCCTCAACCTGCTTGAGGTTCGATACACGGTATGGGGCAGTGGCTCCCATCAAATTCAAGTAAGCAGTACAGATGATCTGCAAGTCGCTGGCACTACCTCTTTCACACATCTTGGCATTGAACAAAGGCAAGAAGCGCTGCTTGATGTCCTTAGTAGCACTTGGCTTGTCCATAGGGAGCCCCAGAATTCGGCATGCGTGCATGCAACACTTTCTCAGATACGCATCAAGTAACCCGTGACCCATACTTGCATCATGTGAAGCATGTGCTGGGTTTCTCATGAAGTAGGGGCTCAACCAGCAGCATGCGATGCAATTTGCGTATGCCCAACACCAAAGCTGTGACATGATGCAGCTCTCTGCATAAATATCACAAAGATATGACTGATCAGCAGCCGGGTGTGACAACCAAACCATGTTGATAAGCCTAACAACAGGACATACCAGCAAGAGCAGTCTGGCACTCCAGCCTGCATGTGTCAACCTGTAGCCACCATTCTGGCTGAGCGTGCCGGTAGGCCTGAAAGGCAAGCGGTAACGCCAACAGAAGTAAGAGCAAGCACAGCTGGGGGTCAGCAGCTTTGGTTGAGAGGTCACAGCACGGACAGCTGGCTCACGGCATGTCATGATTCAGACGATCAGCTGCGATTTGGGCAGCCAACAATATCTGTTGTGTGGCATCATCAACTGATGATAGTGTGCAATCGTGACCAATAGTGAGTGCAACCACATCAACCGCAAGGATTCCATAGCGATGGCAGAACACTGCTGCACTTTGAGATCGCCATTCATCCGCAAGCACGCACCCTGGAAAAATATCAGCCCGTATCTGGTCCAGGCTTCGTGACTGCTGCCACATAGCCCCAAGACAGCAGATCCAACCTGGGTGACATGCACAGCGCCTGGTCTGCACAGAGACCGCCACTAAAGGATGTATGGAGCTTTCAACAAGTTTCGTCAGTCTACATTGCCATGCATGCTGCATGTACCGTGCACCATGTACCGGCACAACAGGCAATGGGCCATTCCCTTTCCGTTTGGGATGTCCAATGCTCAAGTGAGTCAGTGATGCACTCAACAGGGTGGTCACAAAGCGCTTGGCGATTGCGTGCAATAAACCGTGATTTGCAGCAAACTCAGCAATTGATGTCAGCCTGGTGTGCCCAAACTACCTGATTTTAGGTACCACGCATGGTCATACTGACCACAACGCATGGTCGAGGCGCACACAAACACACACCAGTCCGACACAGTGCGAATCCAACTGTCTAATAGGACACAGTTCACTGGTTTACGCGCATGAAACCCCGGTTTTGGCAGCCCCGCGACCCATTTACCAAACTCCCAGGCATGAACTTTGCACAATGTATGAGAGGACGATGCGTATCAGGTCTAGGAAGTTGCTTCACCGAGCAATTCCAAAGCCAGGAGACATGCTTGTCCATCCAGGCAGGGGTGGCAGGGCAGAGCCGGCCACTGTCAGCTTCTATGGGACAGGGAACGCCAGACCCTGCAGTTGAGGAATGTATGTTCTGTGTGGTTACTCTGGGGACCTGAACTCCTACACCATGCCAAAACTCACTCAGTAGCTGCTCGTTATACATGCCAAGTTGACAGATGAGAGAAGCTGGGGTAAGCCACTGGAAATAAAAGCCACGGCAGCTTTGCTTGTGGCAGACTTTATGTAGACTTTATGTGGATAACTAAACAACCATACATCCTCAGCTGCTTGAAATACATCTGCATTGACATGCTTAGCCGCAAACACCAGAACAAACGCCTCGGTTATCAGGCACAATGTGTGCTAGCTCACGATCATGAAACACCGAGCAGACGACATACAGCGACAGGCACCGGGGTGGCGTTCAATCGTCATGTTCGCGCTCGCTTTTTGATTTATCTTTTCCGATCTATCCTTTGTTAAACATCTATCCTGACGGGACGCCCGCCTTGGGGCACGGCCGATTCCGGCCTGTCGCGAGTGGCATCATACTGACGTCAGAACCCCGGTACACGCTGCCAACAATTCATTTCTTGTGCTGATGCATCATGTCAGATATCCTCACGAGGTCATCATCCACGACATCAAGCTCGCAAACTCTGAGCCAGGTCGGTCGTGCCATCCGGCGTGTAATCGTGCGTGCCATCTGGCCTGCATTGCGATTCCGAAATCCATCAACCATCCAAATCGCCGCGCCGCAGATTCTACAATGACGCGACGTACCACTCTGGACGCGGCCATGCTGCTGCTGGTCGTCTGTGGTGAGCCGCGCACGAGCTTGCTTTTGATGCAATGTGTCGGAATGCGTCGCATCGTGTCGGAGTTCTTTGATTTCCGCGACACTTTGTACTGCTTTCTGGCCATATCCTCGGGGACAGAATCCCATTCGTGTTGATGCCGAGTGCCGAGCATTCACAGTTGTATCCGCTCCACCGGGTGTCCATGGCGCAGGACTGATGACCGCGGACGGCGTTGTGGGCGCCGAGACGAAGGTGCGCTGAAAACAAGCGCGATCATCTCGGGGATTGGCCAAACAAGCGGCGTATGGCAGACCATCGAGAAAGGGCGGCGATCCCTTGTGACAGTGTGTAGAATGAGGGCACCTCCAAAGTGATACATAGAATGCTCGGTTCGGGAGCGCAGTGAGAGGCTCCGCTTTGCTTGCATTGCCGAATCATGGTTTGGCCGCACCACAGCGTATGATAAGCTCTCTCTAGTTTGGGTGGGATCGGATTGATCTCACTTTGTTTGCCGGCAGCCCTGCTGTGATTCCCCGGAATGTCTTTCCTAACCAAAGCTGCAAGCTGATCCTTCCCTGGCCAGTCAAGTGGGTCAGTCGCAGCCATGACCCGGAGCAAGCGTACAGTTTTGCTTTGTGGACGTGCGTCTGCCACGGACCCTGTATGACCTTTGCTTGCATTGCAGCACAATGACGGCAGGACGCTCCTCTCTGCTGGTGAGTCGCCTGGATACCTTTCTCACCTTGGCTACTGTTCCGCATCGGAAATTGTTTGAGAAACCTGCAATGACGCAGATGAATACTTCTGAAACTTGTACTGGCACACATTACTGCCAGCTTACCAAGGCACCAGGTCTGTTGCTTTTGTTGTGTCACGACTTCCAGCATGGCACGCAACGCTGCAGCACATCAACATCACATTTTTGACTTTGCTTGTGTGGCAGATCGGGCGGCCGCTGATGACACGGGCTCTCGCAAGCTGCTTGCTGACGGTAAGTCTGTGACATTCTCTAGATTGTATTGGAACGAGTTCTGGAACACTTGGTGTTCACAGGTCAGCACAGCACATACGTCTTCAGGTTGACATTGCCTTGCAGGCACAGGCGCCGGCACCGGCACACCACGGCTGACCACGTCCCGTTTCAGGGTCACCCAACCGGGAGTAGGCGGTCCCATTGTCACCACCTCTAATCCCGGCGACGTCGCTCGTTGCGGCCCAGGTAAGCGCTGATGATGACACAATTTCGATGCCCTCTGTTGATGATACTGGACTCAAAGCAGCTGATATGATGCTGCTCCTCCGGTTGCAAGTCCGGCGGTGCAGCTGCAGAACCACTGCTTACAGGTCCATTCTGCCACATGCAACTACCAGCGTCGTATGCTGATGCTAGCGCTGTATTACAATGTATCCAATGAGAGTTGTAAAAGTGACAAATTCGTGGGATAGCCACCAATGGATCCGATACTTGATTGCTCGCAATCTGTTGCATGGCTGCAGGGGGCTGCGTTTTCACCGCGGCACCAGCAACGGCACCGGCGCCTTGGTGGGGCCGCTGATTCAGGGCGAGCATTTGCACAGCTGTGCCACATCGACCGTTGTAAAGTGCGGATGCACAAACCGTCAATTGATGATTGATCCATGGATTCAGCAGCTTTGCACGGCAAACGAAAGGAGGCACACTTGACAGGGCACACTCGTTGATGTTGTCCTTGTCACTCTCCTTATAGCTGTGTTTCCACCAGTCATACCTTGTTGGGGTTAGGATGAGGTGTCCTGTTGAAAACTGACTGTCCGACTTCATTGCCCAAGTGTGAGCAGTGACAGTGAGAGTCGGTTGACAATGATATCAATTAGAATTGTTGATGTGTGTGGGGAGTCTCCAGGCTGTGGGACGTCAGGCTGTGGGGCGTCTCCGGGCGCAGCACACGAGTTTGTTAAAGAGAGTGAAGCAGCTCGATCATTTGGTGGCAACTTACACATGGTGTGTGTTGACATTGGAAGGACTCAACACTAGTCAGGCAAAGCGCGTTGCTCTCACGACTGCTTCAGCTGCCTGTCTGTAATGAGCGCTGACAAGGTTGGGAAGAGAAAGAGTGATACGGAGCAGGAAACTTAATTACATGCTGCCTACAACTATTGCTGCTTCGGAATGTCTGACTGACGCCGGCTAGCTGCCATTTAAGAGACGGGCAAAAAACCATTTGCCGCTCTCAGTAAGGTGGCAAAAAAGAAGAGTAATCTCAGTATCAATTCACACATACCTACATGACTGAACAAACAGAACCGTCGTCGTCGATGTTCCACATCACAACACTGGTCCCAGTTGGTGCCACTGCAAATTGTCCCAGAGCTGGCAAACATCTGTTTTTTCACACAGGTGGCGTGTTTGACAGGTATCGAGCCCACTTTACATTGGCTTTGATGATCGCCTGTAGTGCGTCAGCTTATGCAGTAGGTGACGTTGCCATATGAACATCATCATCATCATCATCATTACATGGCTTTTCATGGTTCAACCCACGGTGCTGCAGCTAGACACAATATCTCTCCAAGAATTACGCGCCTGACAATCGTTTGCCAGTTCTGGGACAATTCCTGTCAGGTATCCAATTCCACTCTGTGTGCTTTGAAGTGGTACACTGTCAGTACTTTTTTTTACGTGGTATCAAGCCCACGTTACATTGGCTTTGATGATCGCCTGTAGTGCGTCAGCTTATGTAGTAGGTGACGTTGCCATATGAACGTCAAACTGTAAATACTCCTTTCTCTCTAACCCGCTGGCATGCCTTGGTGGCGATGGTCCTGTTGGTTTTCTAGGTTGGGCCAGATCTCTTGGCAGATTCCATGTTGGGCTGGGCTGGGCTGGGCTGGGAACGGATGAGATCTCACCGGCAGATTGGATATCGAATCTTTTGGTGAGTTTTACCCAGACGCCGTTCAAAGTCCGAAGAGCTTGCGACACGCTACACTTTTGGCACGACAGCTGTAAACCAAGTTAGCCTGTGATTCGCGTGCCGTCTGGCATGCGTTATTATTTTGAAACCATCAGGGCATGCTGCAGACCACTGCCGCATGACGTAGAATGGAACGCCGCACAGCGTTAGCTGCTGTCATCCTGATCCTGGTCGTCTGTGGTGAGCCGCGCCCGAGTTTCGCTCTGACGCGATGCGTCGGAACGTTTGATAGATACGTGCTACGGAATCCGACCTGAATGCAATAGATCCGACCTGAATGCGAACCATACACCGTTGTCAACCACCGTTTCAACCACCGTGTTCGCGCTCCACCGCACAGGGTTGAGGACCGCGGAAGGAGCTGTGGACACCGAGACGAGGGTGCACACACAGGAGTCTGAATCACGAGGGATGGGCCTGACGGGCGGCGTATGGCAGACTATCGCGAAAGAGCGCCTACCCGTTGGTGGCATGCGTGCTCAAAGCATGGTTTGTGCGTCAGGTGGCTGTAGCAGGGCGGCCTGTTATAACCGCGTGGCCGGGCCGTCGTTCATTTCCTGATTGATACACAGTATACTCGGCCGTGTAGCTCAGTGAGAGGCTGGCGGCCAAGCCGCTCTGCTAACATTGCGAATCGTGGTTCAGCCGGACTCGCGCAACCCTAGTTTCCTCAACCCTAGTTTGGGCGTGGGACTCGGTTCAATCTCGGTTTGCTGGCAGGCCCTGCCGTGATGTCTGCAGATATTTTCTCCAACCAGCTACAAACTGGTGCTGCCCTGGTCACGTAATGGGTCTCTCGCATGCTTGAACTAAGCCGTGTACCTGCGCTTTGTGAACCTGCATGTCATACCATGCTGCCTCTGTTTGTGTGCATTGCAGGCCAATGACGGCAGGGCGCTCCTGTCTGCTGGTGCGTGGCCCTCCTACCCTCCAACATTACACTGCCAAAACCTGTAATGAACGCCCCCATACGCCAGCAGTGCTAAGCAAGGCACCGAGTCTGTTGCGTTTGTAACGTGACGCCCTTCTCTTCTGCCGTCCGAGTTGCCCAGGTTATCGGCATCAAGCCGCGCAGGACCAACGTCACGCTCCTCAGCCCGTCCAACCTACAAGTGGTGAAGGGGATGGGCTCCACCTGACTCTACCCTTGAAGAAGCAAAGAAAGAAGAGAAAGGGCAAAAACGACTACGGTTGGCTTACTTCAGGGGTCGGGCTTTCAAATGCCAATGATCTTGGTGCTTGGCCAAGTGAAGCGAATTCTGCAATCCATTTCAGCACAGGTATTGCCATGCTTCACCATCTCTCGTCCACGCACAGCTTCTAGTCCTTTGTTTCTGGCTGTTACAGCCTGATCCCTGCACGTCAGCCGTTGACTTGAAGCCTTCAGTTGCCCACGACTCCTTTCCACGCTTTGCCTTGGACTTTCTTGATTTAAGCAGCATTCCTAAACGTGTCCTTTTGTTGCTTGAGGTTGTCGTCTCTTACATGGCTTGCCAGCATTTGCGCTCCGTGCATGAGAGCCCACGCTGTAATCAACATGGCAAGTCCTCTACTACTGACCACCTTTCCAAGTTGACAGTGTCCATTCCAAAACAAAGCATTCGAGATTTTACATGTAAAAGCCAGACCACACCTCATGACAACAACTGACCCGGAACTGGACGTTCCCGCAGAGCCGCTTGATGCTTCTGCTCATCCCTCCTTGTTGGTGATGACCAAGAGGCCTAGCAAACCAATGAGAGCAAACTTGAGGTAGGGGTAGTCGTTCATCAGGATCGTCATCATGCCAACCTTGGGCAGAATACTGCAAACAGGAACGACAGGCAGAGCGCGAGCAAGCATTTTTTGACTAGACACAAAGCAGACACACACACACATGGCTCCTGTCATGCAAAGATGTAACACCCTGCACGAAGCTTGCTCGTAGGGCTTGGCTTGCATGGTTGCACCCAGTCACGTGCTCCATTTCTTTGGACTCACCCGACCGCCCTGCCCATGATGTGGTGCTTGTTGAGCCACTTCTGACCCTGCGCGTACAACCCCCGGTCATCGCTGTAGTTGTTGTCGCCCTTGGTGAGGATCTCCACAACATCTGAATCCGACCGTTCATGCACCTGCACCAGGTGTAAATCAGCCCTGCGTTTTCATTTGAGCCATAGTGCTGTTCGCTTCACCCCTTCCTGCTCTGTTCACCCCTTCGCTTCACTTAAAGCCAACGTGTGTTGTCAGGCCATTGCGCTTGCTCTCTTGGAGTCATGGACGCCAGTCAACACAGCAAGCTCGGGTTCTTAACTCCCTTCCCCGGCCATGCACCTTTAAGCACTTTGTGTGTGTGCGTGCATGCAGTGCTGGTTATGTGGCCAAATGTCTGGCCTTGGAAGTTACCCTTGTCACAAGATGGACTGTGCCTCAATGATGATGGGTTGCCATATGATTGGCCCAGTTGCGCCACACAGGACACACTGTGGACTTCAGCTCGTCACTGGGTTATCGTATGTCATCACTGATGGTTTGACAACATTGGACGGTCAACGTTGGATCGTTGATGGTTTAGGTTTGACAACTGACTGATTTAATTGTGCCGTACAAAACCACAGTGACACCTTCATCCTGTCTAATTGCAAGTGTGTGTGGGTGTGCCAGCTCAAGGCCATAAATCGCTCCCACCTTGATAACTCTGTGCACGATGGGTATGTCCCTGCCGTCTATGTTGAACACCACAATCTCCCCAGTGCGGAATGGTTTGCTGCCCATGAAGAGGAACAGAATGTCGCCCCGGTAGAAGGCAGGCTCCATCGACCCGGACAGGACAACCACCACCTGTGACGTGAACATCAGGACATGGCTTGAACCAGACTTTCATGTGTTTCCGTAAAGCAATAGCCAGCCTACCCACCCAATGTCATTGTACTGGAGAGATGTAGTGTGCGTACACTGTGCACGTGGGAATTTGAGCTTGTGATTGTTGCTGGCACAGTCAAGCAGTTGAGCACGAGAAACAGCTCGGTTTCTACACCAGTGCTTCCGTAAAGCTCCGAAAGGGTGTGTTTGCAAATCAAGCTACCTAGTATCACGACAGGTCATAATCCTTCTACAAGCCAGTCATGGACTGTCATGTAAAGAGCATTCCCTTGCACAGGCATCTTGCTTGATCACGCCTCAGCAACTACCCAGGGGTATGTGTGAGTGTACAGAACCCAGCCCTGACCAGCCCTGACCAGGACTGGTAATGGGCTCACCGGTGATTCGCTGCCTGTGACCAGTATTAGAGATTTCCATATCATCAGCGCGGACGTCACAATGAGACCTGTAAGTGCAGCACGTGCATTGGCATGCCAGCAACCGACACAGTGCATGCTTGCTATCCTGATCACGCTGCATGTAACCATGCATGCATGGCATGGTTGCTGGCATACAGTTACAGATTGGTGCCGATACTCACCCAACTGCACGCCCTGTGTGAGCAGCGTCCTGATGTTCATGCGTTTTAATGTCTGTACGGTGTCCTGGATGAAATCCATGGCGTCTGATCGACTTTAAGAGAAGCTGCAAAACTAGGCACAGCCAAGAAGGAGCTGCGGAGGAGTGGGAGTGCAGAACCTAGGGCTTGGTTACCGGACACCTGGGATCGGATCGCACGAACCCAGATCACTCCAATGTTCAGATGGAGAAGGAGATGTTCGAGTTCCAAAACACCGTTGCTGCCGGCGCCCTCCTGCTTTCCGAGTACTCGCGTTTCACGAACAAAGCCATGTGATCGAGTCGGCCATGTGACCACCTGCCAGCTCAGCTGCCACCTAAGCCTGATGATTTGCGCTTATTACGGCTTGCTTGAACTGCTGCACCATGAAGTTGAAGGAGCTGGAGTCCTTGTTGCAGGTGGGTGGGCTGGATGGCAATGCAGGCTCATCATGCAACTTAAAAAGCAACACATGCAATTGATGACGCCTTCCCAATATACAAGCACCATAGTAGTGCTGGATATCGGTAATATCAACTGTGATGCTTTTTGATAGCAACTGCCAAATGAGTACGTTTGTCCGCTGGAAACTACCACAGTTTGCTGGATTCTTGATCATTGCTTCAGCGCATGTCGTGCAGCCAGAGCCTGACAAGCAGCACATGCTCCTTTCTGTCATGTGTCATGCGACATGTCAGTGGTCGCCTACAAATGTTCAACGCGCCGTACCATCCCCGAGTGTACGCAACTTGCATCCGGCAGGCCCCTGATGCGATGTTTGCATTAAAGGCAGGGAATTACGCAAAGTTCAATGCAAAGCCTGATCAGCCCTAGGCTGTTCGTGTTCTGTAGGATGTGAGGCCCTTTGAGTCGCCCAAGGTTGAGTTGGAGCAGTATCCCACAGGACCACACCTGGCTGCATGCATGCTGTACACGGTGAGCCACAGGGGACAACACGGCTAGCGGGAGAATCCAGCAGAGCAAGTCAGACACCAGGCCCCAAGCATGGAGAGCGCCAGGATCGCCAGGTCTGCATCACACACTGGACCCGGGCGCGAATGATTTTCGTGCCTTGTACATCAAACACTGTGAAAGCAAACAAGTTGTTGCTTTCTTGCTTTTTATAGGCACGCTGGCAGCCATCTTGTTGTCCCGCCACGTCTTTTGATCCTGCTCCTGTTTCTTCTAGCCCTGCCTTGTCTGTTTGCCCTTTGTCTTTTTCTTTTACTCCTGCCGTGCATCAGGTTGAAGCGTCTGACCTGCTTGTGTGCAGATTGAAAGTGCACACAATGGTTTGGACGGCAAGACAGTGATTGACCTGGGCAGCGGCACGGTGCGTGGGCGCGCATGTGCACATGCTAGAATAGGCATGCAGTGCTGGCTTAGGACTGCCTCAGTCACCTGGGATAGAATCCATTTTGACGTGGTAAAACCATCGCTGCTTGTTAATTTGAGAGTGCTAGGCATCTACCAGCACCGAGCGGGTACTGAGCACACTGCATGCAGCCGACAAATGCCTGCCAGCACTTGCACTGCGCTCCAGGGCATGCTGTCCATTGGATGCGCTCTGCTGGGCGCCAGCCATGTGGTGGGCCTGGAGCTTGACACAGACGCACTTGCAGTGGCCATGGACAACGTGGAACAGTTCGAGGACCCCTTGCCGGTGGGTGGGTTTGTCCACATCCTTTTTGACAACTGCAGTAGTCCTGGCATCATGAAACGACAGTTGAGATCATCATGGAAACTCAAACAGGTTTCGGGTACTAAGACTATGACAAGTGTGTTTGTGTAGCGAAAGTATTTTATGAGACAAACTCCAGGCTGTGCAAGCCTTTCAGATAGCATGCCAGACCTGAGGGGTAGCAGTGTCATTGGCAGACTCAGATGAAAGGTTACATGGCATGTTGCTGACGTCACCTTGACATTCAGATTGACTTTGTCCAGTGCAACGTTTTGGACCTCCTTGACCCAAGCCACACCGCCTGCCAGTCTGGCAACAAGGCAGGCCCGGGTTACAGGTCTGGTCAGGGACACCAGCGCAAGGGCCGGCCACAGACACGTGCTGGAAAGCAAGCACGTGGGACATGGGGCAGGCAAAATGACAGACGGTCAATGCCCAGTGAGAGTGAAACGGAAAGTGAGGAGGAGGAGGAGGAAGATGTGGAGGAGGGCGAGGCTGGGGAGGAGGATGCAAGTGGTAGGCCTGAGCAGCAGCAAGAGCAACAACCAACACATGATCGGAGAGATGAGACTGCAGGGTTACAGCAGCAGCTGCAAGCAACAGTAACCGACTTGACAGCTGATGACAGTGGCACTCAAGGTGAGGTCTCACTTTGAGGTCGCCTCTGCTGATCCTGCTGGCTTGGTACACACTCATCTCATCTCATGACACGCAGGCAGGCTCGTGTGGCGCATGCACAGACATGTCTTGTTGAGAACGCTTGACGTTGGACGCTGAACCTTGCCAGTCGGCTGGAATAGCAAGCTTGGGGATTTTTGTGAACAGGCCATTGTTCTTAACCTGCAAGAAAGGCGAACTAGTGTGGAATTCTTGATGAGAAGGGTTTGCAACATTTTTAGTCTCCTGACATTCATGGCGTCGCCAGGCATCAGCTTCCTTGATTATGTTCCTACCTTATCAGATGGTTGCCCAGTAAGCTTTTGTCATATGGTTTCCTTGCAGGCGCATCCATGCCACAGCAGCCACTGGTACAAGGCACATGTCCAGCCGGAACTGCCACTACATCAGCATACCCTATGGCAGTGCTCGCTCAGCTACGCGCAGACACAGTAGTCATAAACCCTCCCTTTGGGACCAAGTCATCCAAGGGGATAGACATGCTGTTTCTTCGAGCGGCGTTTATGATGTGCCGGGGTTGCGTGTATTCGTTGCACAAGTCCTCCACAAGGTCACATATTCACATGGTCGCCATGAAGTGAGTGTGGCACGCGGGGACACACTGATCAGAATCGACTCTGTACAGGTGCCCACCTTAGCTCCTGGCATGAAGCACATTTCCAGCATGGGCACATGCTGACCAGAACTGACTCTCTACATGTTTCCACTCATGCGCCTGCATCCTGAGAGGCATTGCTGGCGTCATACATACACATGAGTTTCACCGCTCACACTTTAGGAGGGATCATCGATTGCTGTCATCAGGCACCAACACAACGCGCATACATTGCCCATGCGGTCAGACCTGCGCATGCTTCACTGCAAACGTGCTCGCATGCTGCAGAATGCAATGCAACTCGTTCAAGTGGACACAGGATGAGTTATGGTGGATGAGGTTGTGTCTTTGCTGTATGTTGTCCAGACGTGGGCAATGCAAAACGAGTCGGACCACATGAGTTGGCTGTATTTTCCGCCCTTTCGTCAATGCCAGAGTCCTTTCGTCATTGCCAGAGTGGTGTTTGCAGCTACGAGTTTTGTCTGCTGTGCTTGCATAATCAGCACATCAGCTAATATTGAAGTGCTTCGTCAGCTTTGTCCAACCTGCACTTCTGTACACCTTTTGTGTGGCTGTATGCATACAGGCAACTAGGTGCTCTCCGCGCTGATGTCGTGGCGGAGCTGCGATACGACCTCCCTGCCACTATGAAATTCCACAAGTGAGTGACATGGATTCTCCTGATCCAGTAACGAATGCCACTGTGAGAGGATACAAGCGGAGGACAGTGGCCCGTATGGCTGTTGTGTTTGCAACAGTCCTATGCAGCTAACACCACAGGCTGTGTGGGAGGGCGGCATCAGCTTTGCTATACATGACAGGCGATTGCGAGCTGGTCTGTGAGGCAGGGATAAGCATGAGCAGCACTCATTCGCGGAATAATGACCAAGTGGAAACTTGTGCTTTCTGTACGGGCATGCGTCACTGATCCATTGCTACATGGGTGCACATGCTGAGAATTTGCAGTGCTTCGCCTGTGACAATATGTATGTAGAGTATGTGTAACTGACCTGCAGGCAGAAGTCGGTCGATGTACAGGTGGACCTGTGGCGATTCCAAGTTGAAGCAACGGACTGACAGCAAAGCTATCAGTACACACTAGTGGTGCATTGGCCAAGTCGGGTCGCCGGGTGTATTGCACTGGTGCAACTGAACTGAGCACAGTCCAGACAGCCTGGCAACTCATACATTGCTGCTCCTGGTGCTCACATTTCGAAGTCCAGGCATGCGAGGTTTTTGAGGCAGATTCACTGAGCTGAGCGTCACAACGTGTCATCAATTGCTCGACAGACCATGCCCTGTAACAATCTCAAGGCAGATTCATGTCCTCTGGCAAACTTGTGTTGGGCAGGGACATGCATGGAGAGAGGATGAACGCCAGCCTTCAGCAACAAGCAGAATAAGCCCACACCAGGCAGCATTTCAGAGGCTTGACTGCTGGGCTTTCAGAGCTGAACGACAGCCCAGACTTCACGACATCAATGGATCGCATCCGTTTGAGAAGGGCACCATGGGCTGCTGAAGGCAAGCTGCTAAGGCAAGCTACTAAAGCAGTACTTATTAAGACCGGGGGGTTCCTGGGCTTTGCCAGATGGTTCGAATTGCTGTTGACAAGTGGACGCTGAGGTGCAATGTGTAAGATGCGATTCCTACATGAGGTTGGTAGGCATGCAAGCCAGCATTGACCACAATTGAAGAAACATGCAGCGCGACAAGCCACGGCTCTTGCGTAGTTGAAGCATACTGTATAGGATTGCGTTGTGCCCATGTTAATCGAGGGCAACGGTGTGACCTAGCCCATGTTGAATTAAGCTACACGTCACGCACACACACGGCCCAGCACTCTCTAGAGTGACATGCCCTATCTCCGATCGTCTCAGTATGTGAAGCAGATCTCCATGTGCCGCCAGCTGATCGTCCAGCACCGGCGCAGGCACAGAAGCGCCAGTGCGGAACAAATCACATCAATGCACAGGGCC
The DNA here is from genome assembly GCA_004335635.1 of Chloromonas sp. AAM2. NCBI lineage: Eukaryota > Viridiplantae > Chlorophyta > Chlorophyceae > Chlamydomonadales > Chlamydomonadaceae > Chloromonas > Chloromonas sp. AAM2. The sequence goes on along the minus strand of QAXH01002413.1, from coordinate 30,945 downwards.
AGACATGGGCCCAACAGCTCCCTCCGCTGTGAGCCTGTCAAGTGGGCGGCATTCATGCAACCATGCCCAAGATTGTGTCGGAAGCGCCGCGAATCTGCTGTTCTGTATGGCAGGTTCGAACCTTAAAACCACCAACTGCCAGTTTTACCAACCGCCGGAGTCCGGTAGGCAGGCCCAGTGCTTCCCCCTCCAGCGAATCTCCTCACTCATCGCACCAGAGCTGATGATGGTTTCGGCCTCCAGCGCCGGAAAAATGGACATGAGGACTTGTCATGGGTAATTAGGACTAGCCTATGAGGGCCATTCACCTGATAACTCTGCTCTATGTGCTGACATTGGGTGAATCGCGCCCCGGCGTAGTTGTCTTCGATCAGAATGTAGCCCCCCAAGGCGTAAACCGGACTCTGGGCCCTGTGGAGCTCAGCTCTTCGCTTGTGGAGTTTGCTGCTAACACCAAGGTCTCAATTGCAGCAGGTGGGTGAGCAATTTTCATCGTACTCATGCACCAGGCAACTCCCAAAGCGCATGGCTTGCAACGAAACTGGATCCCAGTCGGGCACAGAAGCATGCATTGATTGAAAATGGGTTGTATGAAATGCATGGAGACCGGGCAATGGAAAAGGCAGGCACAGTGCCACATCAAGGTGTCCTCAGCAGGCGAGGACAACCATGTTCAGTGTTCAGTGAGCACTGTGCACTTCAGCTGCACTGCTTTGGAAGCCAATGTACTTGGGCACATGCAGGTGTCATGTAGCAGGGGTGTGGTGGGCATGGTGCACTGCCATTTCCATGCACGCAGGCCAGTCTCTCACCTTACGGGATATCATCATCACCAACGGGCAGTTGCGGATTGGAAGCACGGTCCTCACGACCCCTGGTGCAGGCCCATTGCTGTCCAGACTGCTGGATTTCAACAGCAGTGGCACATTGGTGCTCGTCAATGTCACGCTGGAAACCGTACACTGCAATGTTGTCAGCCAACAACTTGCGGGAATACTCAGTGATCCCAAAGTGGTTGCGGCCAACTGTGGCCCCCAGTCCTGCAAGGTAGGCCTCTTCTATGCACAGACTGGGACTGCTCAGGAAGCAGCTCTGATGGAATTGGCATTACAATTGACATGGTGGGTGAGTGGCTGGGTGGCTCAGTGGTTTGATCCATTTGACAGGTTGGCGATCATCAAACTCACAACAAACAGGTACAGGTACAGTGTATTCTCATGGTATAGGAACAACAGCAGGACAGAGAACGGATGGGGTAAATCCACAGAGACGCTTTAACAGGACAGAGAGTGGAGTGGAGTGGACACGTGTTGGGGACTGGCTGCTGTGATGCCAGCAACAAGGGGCTCTGACACTGGGATGGCTTGTCTGCTGCGTGAAGTGCTGAGAGCATGATAAACTGAGGCTGCAGCGGCCCCATGAAAGTTGTTGGCAGGGCAGCATGGACAGGCCATGTATCAGCTTCCATGGGACAAACAGATGATTATGATGATCGCCGCAGACCGACTTCAAAGGTCATCAGCTTTGTTTTCTGATTGCATGTGCCTGCACGGCACTGTCATGTGCATCAAGCAGCTTTGCCACATGACTCTGGGATACGACCAAGAGGAATGTGGACAGCACATGGCTGCAGTTGCTACCGTTGCTCAAAGCTCTTGAGCCCACATAGCCAGCCAAGCATCAACTCAAAGCAGCAAGTCACTCGCACTGCATGTGCTTTTCAGCGCATGACCCTGAGCCAACCCTTTGCCCGCTACTGCAGATCACTGCGTTCCCCAGCATGGGTCGGCTGCATATACACCGCTGGTCGGAGCCGGGGCTGTCAGTTGACTCACTCATACTGCAGTGCAACACATCACTGTGCCCAAATGAGGCACCGCCAAGCGAATTCACCATGCAAATCGGTGGAGCGGCAGACCTGCTGGTAAGCTTCATTTCCCCGCCCAAAGTCAACCTTCAGTCTTCCGACTGCTCAGTTCTGTACTGTAAGGCGCATATATCTATAACTGTTGGGACTGCTGGCGCAAAATCAATCCCTGTTGGAACTGCTGTTGAGCTGTGCTAGTGGTTCACCTATGGTCATCATCTACATTCTGTGTCTATGGTAGTAAAGCACCCGTGTGTTGATGCAGATACCTTCAGGATACTGCACTGGGCTCACACAAAAGGTGTTGCGGGTTAAAGCTGTGAAAGTGGTTGCGAGCTGTTGCGTGCATGGCACTTTGCACGGCACTGTGCATGGTGCTCTTGTTCTTTGTCCTGCCTGCACGAACATTCTGATGTCCACACCTACCACTCCCTGCATCATCATGTGCATGTCGCTATGTGCAGGCTGGGTCTGCAGCCGTGCAGTATGCCAGCATCAACACGGATTGCCGCCCGTTGTTCAGCTTCAACCTGACTGCAAACTCGGCAATAGACAAAGCACGCTGGCCAGCGAACGGTTTCTACTTTGACACAAACATATCCATGTCAGGCTACGGAGGGTAAGTGGGATGAGCCACAAAGGCACAGCAGACCACCAGCAATGCTCTCACTGCTATGACATGGCCGAGCGAAGCTAGCCTTCCTTTCAATTCTAGTCTGCAATCATACGCTTGTGGCATCTGATGCAACCTTGATTTGAGTGTTCCTCAACGTCAAACCGGTTGTTAGTAGATCGGCCACACTGAAAAGCACTTCATGGTCTCCTTTTCCACAGGAATGCGACAGCCCTGGACTTCCAGCTACAAAACAATGCGTTCATCCTCAGTGATCGTGCCCATGTGTTGCTAACCAACATGACGTTGATAAACAACCCCACGCTACACCCGCCCTACATCATTTCGGTGCCTGCATGGTCGTGGAAGTTCAACAGGTATGTGGAAGTTTGTCGCTGCACACAAAGGTTGGCCATGCAAGTTGGAGCGAGTGACGGATTGGTCCTTTTGCTCATGTCAGATTTAGCGTCACCTGCCGTTTAGAGCCACATGAGTCTGTTGCATAGAGCCGCACAGCATGGAACTGCGGGGCATGTTAAGTTGCTCATAGATCTGCGATTGCGGAAGGCATGGAAGCTGCATGCTGCTACAAGCGCACAGATCACCAGGCTGAGGGTTGGGGGTGCATGTGGAGATGCTCATTGGTTGCGGCCAGGATAGCAGCCCAAGGGGTTGACCGCCACCACTGTTGTTGCGACATGTCGCAATTCTTTATACATGCACGTTGAGCGGGCTTGCTTCATTTTAACCATGTGACAGGACCATGGCAATAGGAGTGAGGCTTGTGTTGGGCAGCCACCGCTGTCTACACGTTATGTTTTGCTGTGTATGTTCAGGTTCTGGGCAGTGAGAACAAGTCAACTGCTCATTTTCCTGCAGGAAACTCACTCCACCACTTCTTACGTTGAAGGATGTCATCGCTGTAACCTCGTTGGATGTAAGTGCCGTTTTGGATCGTCCTGGTTGCACTCGCTTTGCCAATTCTGCGTGTATTTTGCAAGCCATGCTGGTCGAGTCAGGGCATGGCAGTGGCCTGTACAATCGTCAGAAAATGCAGATGAGAGAGAGGGGGAGAGGGGAGGGCAGAGTGTAAAAAAAGAGCTGAGCAAACGATGCAGGTGCCCACCAAATGCCAATCAACACGTCTCACGCTGGGCGAGTTTTTTCATGATTGATTTCCATTTTCTGTGACGCACTTCTCAAGTCATCCCTGTTGCATAAGAGTCTCTTATCTGCGTGAGGAGGCACAAGTCATTAAATCCACCGGGTGCTGCACGACTGTTGATGTAACGATGTGTGCTGTGGTACGCCCCTCAGGAGTTTTCCTTCTACTCTCACTGGTCTCAAATCTTCAGCTCATCTGATCCAAATCAAGCCACATTCGCTCAATGGCTGTCAGTTTTAGGCCTCAAGCAAGTCGAGGTGAGTTGGCAATGGACAACAAAGGTAAAACAAGACAGCCTTACAAGACTCGCACAGTCAGGGTGGATAATACTTCGGTTGGACGGCACCAAGCTGTGGGCATGATGTTGCCACGCTTATAACAAAGCATGAAGCTGCCGTGCATCTCTTCATTTTCTTTGATACTGAACAGCATTGCGTTTTGAAGGTACAGCCGCATTTACTTTTGGAACCACTCTTGCCTCATGCTCGCATGATCTGAGGTGCGAACTTGACATTTCCTATCACTGAAGCGTGAAGCATCAGCACTGGCCCCTGTGGAGTCAAGAGATGCTAGCACTGTTCTCCTTGCAGATTGGTGGCGGAGATGGCAGTTCGATTCTGTACACGCTTTACGTAGGCACAGGCATGTCAGCCACAAACATCCTGCTCACTTCCAAGGTACGTGTGCAATGCAATAAAACACCTCGCCACTTGTGAGGGTTTGTCGTCATGACAGTGCTGCCAACACATCCTGGCCTGTGTGCGTTTCCCCCAAATATTGTGGCAGATGTCGCAAGTCCCGTTTGCTACATATGGCAGCCTCTTCCGTCAGGCTTGTCTGCCCCCACACACGCTCTCCAAAGACGATTACCATACCCGTTACAAGAGCCCGCTGCTGTGCCAGTGCATGATAACGTATAACGTGCAACGTGCATAACGTCAAACAAGTTCTGACACGTCAGGCTTGTCCTGTCCTGTTCTGTCCTGTTCTGGGACAATCATCGGTGTCTGCACCACACTGACTTGTCCTGTCCTGGGACAATCATCGGTGTCTGCACCACACTGACTTGTCCTGTCCTGGGACAATCATCGGTGTCTGCACCACACTGACTTGTCCTGTCCTGGGACAATCATCGGTGTCTGCACCACACTGACTTGTCCTGTCCTGGGACAATCATCGGTGTCTGCACCACACTGACTTGTCCTGTCCTGGGACAATCATCGGTGTCTGCACCACACTGACTTGTCCTGTTCTGCCCGCAGACCACGCTCCTGCCAGTCCTCCCTGGCGCCTCAGGTCTGAATCAGATCCTAGACAGCACGATGGACCCTCTGCCCTACGTTATCACGGTGAGTCAGAGTCCCTTGGTCCATGCACCCAGTCATGCAACTGTGCCTAAAAGAATCCGAGAGGTATGGCTAAGCACATGGGCTTACATGCTGGTCGTGATTTTCTGTTTTGTAGCCTGATGCACCGGCTGTGCAAATTAAGAAAGACAGTGATCATTTACACTTCAGTTCCCACATGCTCATGCATATCGCCATGATCTCCTTGTCCTGTTTGACTGCGCCACTGACCCCATTTGCTATTATGTTGATCCTATCGCGTTTCAGGTCAGCAACCAGGCACAGTTAGTTGCCGCTTTAAGACTGCCGGGGAGCAGAGCATTGAGGGATCTGTACGCCCAGAACAGCTTTGCAGCCAGCACCAGGCCTGTAATACTTCTCACACAAAATATCACGCTGAACAGGTGCGTCTCGGCTAGAATGCAGTTGCAAGAGGCCTGTCAAAGAGGCTGAGCATAAGTTTGGTTCAGGACTGGTAGCGCACATGAGGTTTGACCAACAGAGTGCAAGACCACCAGAGACGTGAGACTAGGGCCGAGGCTGCGAGTGCCTGAGCACGAGGCAAGATGAACAGCACAGCAAGCACTGCAGGAGGAAGCACCGCAGGATGAGAAGCGACAGGGCAAAGAGGCAGAAACGCAACGATTTTTCGCTTGATGCATGTTTGGTCGCAGGAGTACATGGCCCGAGAAGGCATTGCCACTAAGCACACGGGCAAGTGTAGTGGCAGGGTTGTCTTTGTAGCCTTGCCCATAGACAACTATGCACTGGTCAGTTGAGCTGCTACGAACGCAGTTGCCAACCCGTTTGACAAGAACACAAGGACTTCACATCTGGAGAATGTACAGCACAGTATCAAATGCTCGTGAAAACAACATGCTACCTGCGTCAATAGTTCAGGAGCCGCATCTGTGATCCAAACAACTGACTATCTGCCCCTGCAGCTGACGGTGATGGGCAGTCCCTTCCAGCCGATGCCCATCATGCTGGATTTCTCCGGTGGCGTGGACTACATCTCACTGGACCCAGGGGCACTCCTGCTCCTGAAGGTAAGCGCTTGAGACTGAAAATTAGATGTCTGCTGCTCAGCCTGTTTGGCTCAGCAAGGATTGCTTAAATCAGCTTAGCAGGTACGCACAGATGCACTTGCATACCTTCGTTCCATTCATGCAACGAGGCTCTGGCTGTGCTGCTGGGTTTGCATTTGCCACATGGTCTCATATTACGCGACGCCTGCCTGCTGCCTTCTGGCAAATTCTCATGACAGTTACCGGCTCTACTTGTGAGCGGGCCTTTTTCAAACGGCCCAGCGACCTTACATACAAATCATGTACACAATGACAGCGGAAGCACGAGCTGCTCCGGTTGCAAGGATGTTCTGGTATGGGCAGTAGCGCTTATTTTACTGGCAGTATGCTGAGAGTGGGTTTATACAAACTGGGTTTATACAAACAGGCTGATTAAGCCAGGAAGACGCTCAGCCCTTGCATGCAGTGCCCTCTGGAGCCCGGTCCCGGATTCATATCGGGTCCGGACAACTGTGCATGCGACAGCTGAAGAGTCGCAGAGCTTGCCTCTGACCTGTCCCTTGGATCAGTAAACACCGCACTGTAAGCTATTGTTTGAAGAGAGGAGGAGCTTCAGACGTCCATAGACATCTTTCGGGAGAAGTCCCGAGACACTTTTCCGTTGGTCGCCGTTGCAATGATCCTTGTCTCTAACGGGACAAGCAATCCGTGCTACAGGTTTTCCTAGTGATCGAAGCAAGGACAGGTTGCTTAGCATTGCAGCTCTTCCACCCCTTAATGCACCATGTGTCATGACACGCAAGGGCAATGGATCCCTCACTAGCCTGGGTGGATTGAGCTGGCGCCTTGCCACCTCACAGCCTGCTCATGCCATTCAAACGCCAAGGACAGTTCAGTCTGCCTTCCCTGACACTGCAGCGCACTTTAGCGACCAATGCCGTGTACTTCTGGGTGACCTGAGTTGAGTACAGGTCCTTTCAAGACCTGTCCTTTCAAGACAGTGCACTGTCTTTTTTGCCAGGTTACAGTTGATTACCTGCAAACGTCATGAAAAGGCTGGGGCTCAACAGATCATGGCGTTTGAACGTCGTGCTTCCATCCATCAGCAATTTGTCTGTGGATCATTTGCCACGTGTTTCCTTTGCTCCTGATCACTGCAGGACCTCATCCTGGTAAACTGTGGAGCCATCCAGAAGTTTGACTTGAATGTGAACTCATCAGTGTCGTGGTCCCTGGAAAGTCTCATGTGGTCATTGAGCATGAACAGGTACGTGGTATTGCATCTTGGCTCAAAGCCGTTGTCAATGTCCATGCAGTGCTCATGCGCCCACACATACATATGCCGCAGCTTGTGTTCAACGCATATTTCTTATCGAACATCGACCAGTGCACACGGTTGCCTTGCTGCATCTCTTGCAGGGACTTGTTTGCATTGCAAGCCGAGCTACAACGTGCCACTGTTGTGATCAGCGCAGAGGAGTTTGAGCTCCTGGGGACTTGTGTGGCGCTGCGTGCCCTGGATGTACTCCAAGCCAAGCCGCCCCCTGCTCCTCCTGGCACCCCGCTTGCCCCTGCTCCTCCAGCGTTTGATCTCGCCGCCCTCGCAGCAGTTATTCCCATGGACCCGGCCACCATGATGGCAGTGGCAGCACGTGTCACCGCAGCGATGATGAATCCATGGTGGATACGAGTCTGTACTAGTCTTCAGAACGTCTCAGTCAGCACGCAGCAGCTACAGCTCGCGTCTCTGACAACCAGCAGTGCCTACATCACGTATTTTCGAGTCGTGTCTGCACAGGGGAACAATGTTCTGCTGCTTGTTGATAGGAGCACCTCGCGACCAGATCTGCTGCCACCTCTTCCAACCTCGCCATCCCCTGCTGGCGGCCGTCGCTTCACGTCGCAACCTCCACCACCACCTCACTCTGGCTCTGGAAATGACTCTGGCAGCAGCGACTCATCAGCTCTGTCTCCGTCTCCGGCAGATTGGATCCCACGTCCTGCGCCGTTCCAGGCTCCAGCAGGAATTGCGAATGGTGCAGGCAGTACCAACAGCGACGAAAACCACACGAGCAGCAACACTAAAGCCATTGCAGTGGCCGTGCCGGTGGCAGTCGTCGGTGCAATCAGCATTGCTGTGCTGGCCATGCTCGTGGTGCGAAAATATTGTCCAAAGCGAGCTGCATTGGCAGCAGCAGCAGCAGCAGCAGCAGCTGGTGACAAGAAGGATGGCAGCCAAAGTAATTTAGCGGGTCCTGAGCCGACTGCAAGGGACCCTCTTGACGATGGAACGCCGGCCCCACCAACCGCTGATGGAACGGCCATAGCTGATGATGTTCATTTGTACGTTGCGGATCTGGAGCAGCCCGCTCAGCGGCATGGTCCTCATAGCCCTGATCTGGGTGCGGCCAAGGGGGCTGTCCAGGTCGTGCTTAACCCAGTAAGGACCAGCATGCCTTTGCTCGTTTGGCTTCGGGACGCCTTTGCTTCAACCCAGCGGAGGGACAGCACGGCCGGCGCAAAGGACACCAACTCGTTGCAGTGGGGGCATTCAACTGGCAGCATTTCCACACAAAGTAACATGGCAACCCGACCAACGTCCAACCCCAGTACGTCGTCATCAGCACCTCATCACTCAGGATCAAACACGGGCCAGCAGACACAGGCACACGGACGTCTACCACTGCTCACGACAAGAGATGGGGCAGACCCTTTGCCGCAGGTATGTAGAAAAGTCAGGCTTGGCACTCTATGTGCAAAATCCGGCCTGGATCATCCAACTCTGCACCTTGGTCGTGTTGCCTCCGTGATTTTCTCTTGCCATGAATGCGCACAGAGTATTACAACCTGACCTGCTGTCGAGAATTTATAAGTGTGTGAAGTAGTTTATTAGGTGAAGCGCACAACACTAGCACTTCCGCACACTAGCCAAGGGGAATACCACCGAGTCTGCAGGGTTGGTGGCCGTTGTGGCAGTCACAACCCACGGGACACCTTCCAGAAGCAGCCCGTTAGCAAATTCATCCACACCATGATCAAAGTAAACTCGAGCAATGTGAAATGTTGTATGCCAAATGTCATCAACACGTCAGCAGGAAAAGCGGTGACATCATCGGAGCGGAATGGACAGGCCACAAGCGGTGAATGGTGCATACCAGTGATTATGGCTGCCATGTGCGATGCAACTAGGGCTGCCCTCAGTAGTCAGTCTGATGACCCAATTCTTACTGCTGACGATCCAAGCATGACATCTGAACCGAAAATCAGTGTGTCTGGGGTAGGTGACTGTGGGTGCTTGCAAATTGACACCTCTGCCGCCATCGTCCTCTGTTGCGTGTAGGGTACCGGAATTCTGTGTAGATTACTTGGGCACGCGCAGCCTGGGCCGCCACCAATCCCCGACTACACCCCTCAGCTACGTTCCCCTACCAATGCACCAGCTAGCCCTGGCGCTGTGAGAGCCACTCCAAGCACTGGTAGCCCGGCAGCCACAGGCACTGGTTCCCCTGTCAATGTGGTGGCCGTGGGAGCAGCGCACGCAGCCCAGGCGACGCATGACCTGGCTGCTGGGGCGCAACTTAGTAGCCCCACTGCCGGGACAGAGACCACGTTGGCGCACAACATGGCACGCGGCCTCAAGGCACTTGAGGTGTGCATCGTGGGATGATGTGGGTTGCTGGTTGATTACTGCCAGCGCCACAGCCATTGCTTGAGCTTGTTTGCTGTTCAATGCAACACCTTGGGAAAGGCTGGCTACTGATGCCGTTGTTGTGCGACTCCAGCCAGTCATCTGCTAGTACAGTAATTCGCGTTTTTTTGTCACATTGAGCTCATAGAGTTATGGTGGTGAACTCATTTCACAAGGTCCATGCGTGCCTATGTGAAGCTAATGGTCAATTTGTGCTTCGTAGGTGTCGATGGCGACCGGCAGTGCACTGCATCAGGAACCGGAACAGCTCATGCTTCAGGTAAGCGCTTATGCAAGGGTGCAAGGCTGGAAAACTACCCAGAATCCACATGCTTTTCAAGCATGCTGCTCAACCGGCTGTTCTGCGGCCAGAGCTTCCACCTCCATCCTTAACAGGGCCCTACATTGTGTGCATGCCATCTCTTGCCAACCTGCACGAGCTTGTGATGCTGCTGCCATGCATTCCTTGAAACCTTCCTCACGAACTCCCCATGCCCTCGTACAACTGTTCAGGAGCTCCATGGCATGAGTGCAAAGGTTGCCGGCAGCGTACGCGATGACTCTCTAGTCATTGGCGATGTATTGGGGTCCGGAGCCTTCTCCACCGTGTACCATGGTAACTGGCAGGGCCTGCCCGTGGCGGTCAAGAGTTTAGTGTTCAGCACACAGCGCCGGCAGATGGCGCTCAAAGAGGCTGCACTGTCCAGGTCCATATGCCACCCACATGTGGTGGCCACGTATGCGTATGATCTGCAGCCGCTGAGTCTGGCCACACACGGCACAGCTGCAAACAATAGACTACAGTGAGTGAGGATTGAGATGGGGGGGGAGCAGTCATGTTGTGGTAAGAGGGTAGCAGAGGAGCAAGATTCTGCAGGGCAGGCATTGGAGTTGGCCGCAGGAAGGTGGTTATGGTCTGGAGGGTCTGTTTAAGTTGCAGACGGCTGTGTAAAGGGTGATTTGAGTCCTGTTCCAGCAAAGGTTGCACTGTCCGTGGGTTCGCAGCTGCCAACTAATCGAGGTTGTTCAAAGTATGATTGTTTTCTTCATTTTCTGACCATAGCCTTCTTTGGCGTGCCTGCTGCCACGCAGGGTTGCTCAGGTCGCAAAGGATGCCCATGAGTGGCGGTTGTACATCATCCAAGGTAAGCCCACTGGGTCACTTCATATTCAGGTATTAGTCAGATGATGGCGGTACTGGTCAGATATCAACATCAACACGTAAGGCCCTGTGCAGACCCATGACAAGGCTCCTGTATCCTGGCATACCTGACGCTTGCACTGAGCTAGCAGGTCCTTGCTGTAGTATGATCGCCTTGCGGTTGATGCCCCATGCTGCTCAAAGTTTGCTCATACCAGGGGTTCTGACCAAAATTCAGAAAAAACGATATCACGCAATGTCAGGGGTCTGCTCAACTGTCCATGTACTTGTCCATGTACTTGCTATCGGTGTGGCAAAACATTCCACCTAGCCTGTGACTGAAAATGCGATACGATTCTCTTGGCAAACTTGACTCGTAAAGGCCTGCGTCTCATCCTGTGAGCATATGATTCGTTCTGGCCTGCGTCTCATGTATGCATGTAATTCCTCTTGGCCACAGAGTACTGTGACGGTGGCAGTCTGCGCAAGGCCTTGGAGGACGGCCTTCTTGCGCCCCGGTCCTCGGGCCAGGGTGAGGCAGGCAACTGGGTGGAAGGAGGCCCACACCCCTGGACCGCCACGGGTAATGCAGTCAACCCTGGCGCAGGCGAGGATGCAAATGCCGCCACTGACAAATGGCCAGTGATCAACATGGTAAGTGATGTTACAGGGCAGTTTCGCTCAGTTGGATGGGCACTTGTAGGCAGAGGTTCCAGACATTCCTTGTGAAATATGTGAAGGACAGTGCATGAAAAGGCCTCATCCATTCGCTGAACTTTTAGCGTCCATTATCAACAACTTCTTATCCAACGGTTTCAGCTGGTTGTGCAGGTGGGTCAGCAAAGCTGCCCAGCACATGCGTAGGCTAGTTGTAGCTGGGTGGTTGCCAGGCACTCGCAACTCTAAGTGCCTACTGGCAGTGTATGCAAGTATCTGCAGGCCGAGTTTTTGCTTCCACCTTGCACGAGCATTGGCAAACTGCTTTGTTGGGCATGGGGTTTTACAACAACATCTTTGAGTCTAGAGCTACAGCAGATAATGCCGTGGGTTGTGTATGATGCCTATATGCAATGATCTTTGGCGTTTGCAGAAGTACGCTCTCTCCCTGGCTCTGGACATAGCCCAAGCAATGGCCCACCTGCACAGCAAGAACATTATCCACGGGGTGAGCACCCAACTCATGCACCAAATCCATGCGATTCTACACCCCTGCACCTTGTCCTCCAAGTTCACTAGTGGACCACTTGTTACATGCAAGACAAGACGCCAACTTTCAACTTTGGCCCGCAACGCACAGCCAACTCCTTGCTTGTATATGCTGCTCATGTATGCGACAATGCCTGATTCGTCCTATGGGTCGAGACATGACCTGTATCATGTCACCACTTTTTGTTGTAGGACCTGAAGCCTGAGAACGTGCTTCTGTCGAGCCGTGGCACCACATCCAGCCATGCTGGACCCAGTCCCGAACCCAGCCAAGAATTGCCCACAGCATCCGGTCAGGACCACCTTGGGCACACATCTGCATCTACCATGTACAAGGCAAAGGTAGGTGGTATTGTTAGCAAGCATTCCGGCGCCAAAACGTCGCCTCAGGAGGCATGCCTCACTAAACATGCCTTTGATGGGGGCACTGAAGGGTTCATTCAACAGCTCGTTGAAAGGAGCACAGCGGCAGGTCAAAAGTCGGCAGCACGTGGGACGTCTCCGAGCGCAGCACACAAGTTTGCTAAAGAGAGTGAAGCAACACTTGGTGGCGACTTACATTACCGATCTGATGCCATACATCAGCCGACCAGGTTGCATGCAGATAAGGCCATCAGATATGGGATCACCCGGTCAGATATCCAACTGTCCAGGCTTTGCTCAGATTAGTGGCTCAAGATTTGAGCACACCCGCCAGCGGCCCTGCAGGACGCGTCATAGGCAGCGGGTGGTCTGACATGTACAGGAAAATTTGGTGCACATTCACGACCCAGTTTTCGGGACGCTGCATGCGTTTTTAACTGGTCCCCTTCTGAGCCTGTGCCGAGGCTGTTGGTGTTGAGCGAATCATCAGAATCGAAACCCCAACGTTTGCTCTGGATGTGCACCACGACAACATCTTCGGTGGCCGGGTCTGGTGCACAGTGCACAAACTCAAAACGGCCGTCGCGTTGCCTGGTCCACTGTTCCCACTGGAACCGCAGCCCCGGGCTTGGTGATCCGGGTCCTTTGTTGCAGCTGCTTGGCCACAACCTTCAGGTCCCCCTCCTCAAACTCACGATTAGGCAACAGCACGGTCAAATTGTCTAGCACGGTATTGCCAAGTTCGCTGTGGAGCTCTGACAGTGTTGCATGGCCCTGCAACAGAGCGTATCGCATCAGCTGGCATCGCAATGTTGATATTCCCACATCGTTTGTGCTGTGGTGCGTTTGTGAACTGTGAACCCAGTCCAGGCCACCGGATGTGGCCGCGGTGCACGTTTAGGGGAAATGTGGAGACTTGCATTCAGATGATGCACACATCTGTTCATGTGAGGGGTCTAAGCACATCGTCATCTAAACTGCCCTATCCCACCTTGCCGTCCGAGAATCTGAAGTACCTGAACATCTGGTCATCAGAAGGCGCCACCATCCCATCTGAGCCATGACCCTGCCGCAAGTGTGCCAGGTCATGCTCTGTGTTTGCTTTCCTTCAGGTGGCGGACTTTGGTCTCTCCATCATCATGGATGATCAGCAGTCCCACGTGAGCAATCTGAAGGTCGGCACACCCTTCTACCTGGCACCCGAGGTGCAGAATGCGGGGCGCGTCACCACAGCAGCAGACGTGTTTAGGTGAGACGCCAGGCAGGCAGTGCATGTGAGGCAGGCACGAACCAGTGCTTCAAGCTGAGCCCATCACCTGGCTGCCCTCCATCAAATCTGGGTGAACTCTGCACATGCAAGCAACAGGTCCACCGCGACTGCAGAGCGCCGTGTCATGTCTGCCTGCAGTTTTGGCGTCATCTGTTGGGAGCTGGCTAGTGGACGTGCTGCCTGGATAAAGCAGAGACAGCAGGACGGACCTGGCTACAGTCTCAAGTAAGTGTGCTTCGACACACAGGCGTACAACAGACAGCGAAAACATGCAGAGGCTGCATCACGTTGTCAGTTGCATCAGTCTGTGACAACTGATCTTCTGGACAACCGAGACGCAATTGGCGACTGCAGTCTGCAGTTTGACTTCGCACGCCCCCTCCTGGAGTGTGTGTTGTTGGACATGAATGCGTACCATCCACATGTGCTGGTGTCTGAACATGAATCCTGGCTGGATGTACAGTGATCATCCTGCACGTGTGCCTGCGTCCTTGTCTGCAGGTACCACCCAACGTTTCCGCGTCTGTCCCCCACCATCCCAGCCGAGTACAGTCGTCTCATGCGTTCATGCCTGTCCACCAGCCTCACCAAGCGGCCTCGCTTTGATGCCATTGTGACCACCTTGTCGGCACTGCGGAGCGGCCTTGCTCGCTCACACACACCGCCTGGAAGCTCTGTGTCCGGTGGCAGTGGTCAGATTTCAAGCAGTAGATTGGCACACACATCTGCCGACACATTGGCCCCTGTATCACCTGGAGCACAAGGTGTGAATGCCGCCTCCGCAAGCGGGGGGTCCCACACCAGCGGAGACAGTTCCAGCCGTCTGGCCCCCCAAGTGCATCAGAGCGCTTCTCGCCCCAGCCGTCCGCGCCGCCCAAGCCCACGTCCAAGTGCACAGCCCCACTTCCCATACAGGAACGCCTGGCCAACCAGTGCCGTTGCTCTAGCTGGCCCGCCTGCAGTCAATGAAACGACCTTCAACCTGGCCAGCGAGCCGTCCCCTGTCTCCCGCTTGTACCACACGCCCGTCACCTCGTGCTACTACGTGTCTGGCTCGTCGGACCAAGGCTCGTGGTGCCAGCAGAGCACAGACAGTGCAGCATGGACCAGTATAGTGGTTGAGGAACCCATGCAGGTGCGAGGAGCAATCATATGCAGGAAGCACGTGTCTGCCATTTGACGATGATCATCATCTGGATGGCGATAGATCTGCATTATGCATTATTGCCACTACGCGGCTTTTGTCTTGTTGTCCTGCACATGGAGTCCAAACGTTGGCATGTGAGCTTCATTCGTTTTACAGGCTTGTTGCAGCAATTGTGATCTCATGTGGCATGCACGTTCATTTCCCTGCATCATGTACCAGTCGCTGCTTGCTTTTGTTGCATGCCACACACAGGCGCACCAAAGCCGGACGCCAGGCCACACTGGCAGCTGTGCCAGCAGAAGCAGTGGTGTTGAGGGCCCGCAGACAAGTGCTGGGCAGCAGCAACAGCTAGTGATTACACACGCTGTCAGTGAAAGTCTCACCAGTTGTGAGAAAGGGCTCGAGGTGCCATCCTTGTCCTTTTCATGCACGTCCACGCAGCGGGCTGATGTGGGTGATAGTGGCAGTAGCCAGGCGCTCTTTATGAGTTCTGCAATGAACGTGCGCTGCTCTGAGCTGGCAAGCAATCAGGCACAGGCGGTGACATCAACTGGTCCACAGCAGGCCCTTGCTGCAGGGCTGCCAGTCGCGGAGCTCCCAGCGGGCGAGATAATTGCAGGCACAAGCTCAACCTTGAGTGGTGGTTTGACCACTCCTGATGCGTTGGGTTCTGCTGCAGTCGTCCTGGGCCACGGCAGGGAGCGCGACAAAGACAACTGCAATAGCCAAGGGCCAAAATCAGGTATTGGTTTGCAGGCTGTGGCCCATTGCCCTGAGTGGTCTGCGGCTGAGGACCATGCCAGCAGCAGACCTGACTCTAGCCAGGATGCTTTGCCAAGGACCAGCTCGGCGTGCATTGCTTCCCTGCCAGCCACAAGCAGTGGCTGGGACGCCCGTTGCAGCAAAGCTTCACCCTCCATTGTTGAATACCAGACGCAACAGATGGTGGCGACAGGCCGGACACTGTTTGTGCCATGCTCCCCGGCAAACCGCTCGTGCCCAATGATCCAACCGTCCGATGCTGAGCACAACCTGCCTGCAGCTGCACACACGTTGCAGCTTCCTGGCACCGTTGCTTCCTCTGAAGGCACTACGTTGGCTAATGGCGATGCCCTCAGTCCGCAACAGGATGATGCTCTGGCCATCCCAACGTTGCCTTGGCCGCCTGTGCAGCAAGCGGCATGCGAGGGTTGTATAACCAAGCCATTTCGTGCCGCTAGAGCTCCTGCACCCGCCATATCACCGTTTGCAACCATGCCACCGCCTCACATGCTGGCAGTCGCTAGAGGTCCGTCCGATGGGTCCCAGTCTCGTTGGGTGTCGACGGCGCCTTCAAGCGAGCCCAGCCCAACAGAGGCACCGGACTGCAATGGGCCCGCAGGGTGCAACCTCAGCCGGAGCATCCTACTCACACAGAGCACAGACTCAATTAGAAGTGGAGAAACGTCACAGGGCGTGCTGGAAACCGGGAGTGGAGTCACTGACTGCGAAGGTGCAAGCTGTGTAGCGAGTGCCTGCACATCAGGCAACGGGTTGTGGAGAGTGCCGGGCTGTGGCCAACAGAGGGTAGCGGTGGCGCTCAGCAGCACCGCCGCAAGCCGCCGCCTGGCCATGCACCAGGTGGCGCAAGCGGCTCAGTTCATGGGTACAGGGCGGGGCACAGCAAGCACTGCGCACCGGCTGGGCAGCATTCGCCACAAGCCCTCCTCCCTGGCGCCTGTTCAGGAGCTGGATGGAGCCGAGGACGCAGCACGTGCGGGCCTTGGCTCTGGGCATCCTAGCAGTGGTGCCGGTGCAGCTGACAGCGCAGGCTGCACCCGCACCACCCGCACATCAGACGTGTCTAATCCAGCTGCCGCGGCTACAGACGCAATTGATAGCAGTAGGAGAAGTGGGCCACCACCCCGCACATCCTCCGGCATTCTGTTGAGCCTTCTGAAGGTCAAAGCCGTGGTGGCCAGCCTAACCACGAGCTCCAAGCTGCGGCTGTTTCCGAATCTCACACGGAACCCCGGGGATCAGAGCCTGGATCGGGCCCGGCAGCTGCTGGATGACGGCGCCGGGCCCAATGGGGGAGGGAAGGGCATGTCACGCTCGCTGTATGCAGCAACAGCATCTGAGACAGATGACGACCCTGCAGGCACGCTTGTGCCAGTGATGGCCCGCACGAGTTACCCGCCTTGCCAAGGGCCACCGTCACAGGGCATGGCCCGGCTCACTGTGCCTCGTGCATTCTGGGCGGATCTGCCGCTGCGCTCCCACACACCGTCTGCAGCCAGTACAGCCATGCGCTCACAGGCAACCGTCACCACAGGTGCATCAGCACCAGTCTCTGCGCTGCAGCCTGTTGCTGCTATGATCCTAGCCGCACCCGCCAACGGCACCAAGCCCGTCAGCCGTGCTGGCGCTGCGGTCAACAGAAGTCTAGGACGTTCTCGGCCGGGGCTGCAGGATAAACCCCTTCCTGACACGGGTGCAGTGCGAGTTGCCCCGTCCGCTTGGACCACGTCCATGGCGACGTTTGATGCATGGATAGCCGCATCAGGAGCCGCGCATGCAGGCCTGCGTGAAAGCAGCACGGCCACGGGGTCACGCCGGCACGCCAGTGGTGGTGGTGGCAGTGCACGCCGCTCCCAACGGCGTGGTGCAGCACATCGCTACTGGCTCGCCGGTGTTCCCGGCCCGCTCCAGAATGCTGGCAGGCGCCTAACACGCAACAGAACAGCGGACACATATCTTGGCGGGGATAGCATGGCCAAAACGCTGCTCGGGCCGCCGCTGCGGCGCCACACAGTGGGCCACAACGCAGTCTCCTCCATGGATGAATCAAGTGATTGTTACGATTCGCCCAAGGGGATGAATCCACTGGCGCTCACTACCAATTCACTCGTCCCTTGCGTTCACCACACTGGAGGACTGCGGCAGTCAAGGGAGCTTTGCAACTGTGGTAGCTGCAACGGCAGTGCAGAGAATGGGCCAGACAAAGGCGGCGAAGGAAACTTTCTGGGCATCACAGGCCGGCGCAGCACAAGTGCAAAGGGCATTCTGCAGCATCGGCAAGTGGCGATTGTCAGCAGCTTGATGCGTGGGTAAGTCGAGTAGTGATGAGACTTGCATGATCTCAAGCCGTCGAGCTTGTGCTACACCCCACCACATCAATCTCGTTCCTGGCACCTGTCCACAAGTGACATTCACAATTCTCAGTTCGGACACGGTGGTGCACTGGGAAGGTGGTGCGTTCAGTCCCAGCTGCAATCACGGCCGCACGCACCGATATTGTGTGTGCTATGGCATAGGAGTCGTCGGGACAGATCATCCGACATGTAGCACACTGCCGCATCGCACAATCCACACAATTGCATTGTTTTTGTATTTTCTTGCTTCACAGGCACAGCGCACATGGGAGCGATGCTGACGTCGACACCTCAGGCCCAGACGCGTCCAGTCCCGGAACAGAACCTTCCAGCGGGTGGAACGCTGGAGGACCTTCTGACGCACCCGAGCCGAATCGCTCTGTTGTCGGCCGTGGTGGCGGCGGCAGTGGTCGTTCAACAATGGGTGTTGGTGCAGGAGGTGAAGGCTCCAGAAGGGACTTGCGAGGCAATGTGGGCATCCAAGGTGCTGGTGGTGACATCCTTGGCAAGGGAGGTATTGCAGTTGCTGATGGAGAATCTCTTAGTGTCCAGTCGCAACCGCAGCTGCTGCATCTGGTGTTGCTTGGTTCGGTGCGGCCCGATGGCACGTCATCAGCGCCAACGAGCCGCTGCGATGTGATGCTGCCTATGAAAGGAATCAGCTCGTTGCCGGTTGGGGTGACACGGGTGGACGGTGCTTCAGACGGCCGTGGGGCAGGGCTCCTGTGGTCGACGTCCGAAATCAGCTGGCAGAGCCCCAGCACGCCTCAAGCATGCCAACCCTGGAACACTGGAGAATTGCAAGGCGCTTCCCCTTCTCGAGCCAGCGCTGCAGGAGAGACGCGGTCTGGCCTCACGCCTGATGCCAGCACGGCTGGGCACACTGGCGAGAAACTCATCACACCAAACGCGAGTATGATCTGGAATCGACAGGAAGACGAGCTGCTGTCTGGTCTGGTGAGCTTCCTTGATGCCGCACACCGCAAGGTGCCAGCTGCAGCAGCGGCAGCAGCAGCGGCACGTCGATCTATGGATGCAGGCCACAGGAGCAGCGGGAGCATGATGTATGACTTTGATAGGCCGGTATCCGATAGCAACGGCAGCAGCGGGACAGCACAGCCATCGCCCAGCAGGCTGTGGCAGCGGGGTGGTGCCAGTGGCAGCAAGATCAGTCGCATGGTAACCCCTCCGTGGCAGCAGCGCCCTGCCAGTGCACACAGGCCGCCATCAAGTTTGGGTGCTACCAGCACAGGGGGAGGCAGCAGCAGTGACTGCACTGGTGGGATGCCATCCAAAGCATCAGTCAGAGCCGCACTGCAGGAGTTGGCTCTACCACTCCCTCTGCTGTTGCAACCGCGCCTGCTGTCACCTGCCGGCACTGGCGCCTCCATGCAGTCACCAGCCACACAGATGCCTGCTGCGGGCGTGGTGCTACCGGCTGTGTGGGATGCGGTGGCTGAGGCCATGGCAATGCAGGCGCATCAGGCAGCCTGCAGCACGCCAGACCCCAGCGTGTTTCCGGCTGTGGATACCGTCGGTCCATCAGCGGTCCAATACCCCCAGACATGGCAGGGTCCCAAGGTGGGTTG
This sequence comes from Chloromonas sp. AAM2, assembly GCA_004335635.1. Lineage (NCBI taxonomy): Eukaryota > Viridiplantae > Chlorophyta > Chlorophyceae > Chlamydomonadales > Chlamydomonadaceae > Chloromonas > Chloromonas sp. AAM2. The sequence continues at coordinate 11,388 of QAXH01002413.1, read as the reverse complement.
CACACACTGTAAAAATATCGCAGGTGGGCAACGAAGAACAGCCAAGATCGGGTTGTGGTCAGCTGGTCAAGAGGAAATCTAGCGAGCGTGTGACTGCCTGTGTGAACTGTGTGGATTGCAGCAGGGCCAACGCTGCGGGCTGCTGATAATCAAATGCATGTGGTAGTATGAGGCTGGTTTCACTGCTCAGTACAGCCTGGAGGGTGGCCTCTTGTTGACTGCCATGAGGCGCAGCCCGGAGGGTGGCCTCTGACTATTGCTACCAACTGACTGCCATGCAGGGCCGTCAAAACTGGAGCGACAACGGCTATGCCAACGGTATGTCGCACCAGGACAGCGGCTTGCGCCAGGCGGGGCTTGAGGGTTGGCGTGACAGCCAGAGCAGCGAGAACAGCGGGACGGATGGCTCCGGCGCCTCCCAGGGCACCAGCTGCCAGGCACTCATGGCAAGTGGGGCAGAGCTGTGGGCCATGTGGGAACCTTGCGGGAAAATGTTCAAATAGACCAGTCACTTTCCTGCTGCACTCACAGACTGTTCAGTTCACACCATCCTGGCACCATTCCTTCGCCAGCTTGCATGTACTCATCAGCCAGTTTGTTGTTGCATAACATGCTCCTTGCCTGCCACTCAGTTGCTGCCCTGCATTTATTGGCATCAGCTAGCCCCGTCTGCGTGGTGATTGCTGTCCTGCCCTGCAAAACCCACCCCTCTGTAGAATACGTCCGCTGGGAGCAACGTCCTCGCGGACCTTCTGGCTCTCAGTGAATCCAGCATGCATCACGACCCAGTGCCTCCTGACCTCATCGTAGCAGACACAGCACCGGCTGCACGTCGCACATAAGCATCCAGCTGCGTTCCACGTGGGAAGAGCCCTGTGATTCACACGTGGGTAAGGTTATTATCGGGCTGATGATGTCGGAGCCATGGCGCAAGAAGTACAAGGAGGGTTTTCAATGAGCTGGTAACACGAAAGAATCATGTCTCCGACCTGAGAAGCATGGCTTCAACCAAGAGTTGAGTATGACAACATATGTCAAGCATGACCATGTATGTGGGGTATGTTGGGTATGACGAAGTACGGATCGCGAATAGAACTCAGTGTGCTCTTGGAGTTGATTGCGTGCTCAGCGCAGCAGCAGCAGCCCTAGCGGTGAGAGCAGGAGTCCAGGGCTGAAGGAGGTGCAAGTGCTCTCCACCCCAGCATGCAGTTGCTGGTCTGACCGGCACTCATTTTCCGTTGCTGCGCGCATTCTTGCTGGAGACCCCACACAACGCTGCGCCACTGCTACCACACAGCGTGACAAGGTAGGGAATTGTTGCTTCTGCGGACAATTTGTTCGAAAACTATGGACAATTGGTCGAGGGCAGTTGTCAAGAGCCGTTGTCTCCGTTTGCCAAACGATGCCTATTCGTAAACTTGTTGCCACACCTTGCTGCACCACGTGTGGTAGTTGAACCAACCTACTTCAACTGCGCATCAGAATATGCAAACTGTTGCAGGAGGCTTATAAAGCGTGTTAGGCTTGCCAAAGGATTCTCTACATCGATTCCGCTCTGTTACAACGTGTTTCTGGTGTGTGGGGTGATAAGAAGAGCAGCACATTGATTTGAAGTTCAATTCTAAGGCCTATGTGTGCTGAGCAAGCAAAGAGATGAGTTGTGGGTATTGATGTTTATAACCGACTATACTGTTGTGAAAGTGAAGGTTAGAACAGCCCACCAGCTCGTTCAGACACGAGGGGTGACCGTTTTGGTGTATTGCAAGTTGCGATGCTGTCTGAACCATGATGACTAGCGATCGAAAAGCTCACTTGTTGAACAAAAGCTGTGTTCCAGGTTGTTGTGATCAGGATTGTTATTTTCGGAACCGGGTCGGATGGTACACATGGGAACAGTGAACTGGCGCATTGATGAGGATTGCCGTGGTCAACTTGGTAGGTGTGATGCTTGGACACAGAATTCCGCAGGTGGAATGCTTGGATACAAATTGTCTGCACGTGAGTGGTGGCACGCTGGTCTACCCACAATGTATGCGCACGATCAATCACTTTCTGGTTGAGTTGTTAATGCCTGTGCATGATCAATGACACATGTTTGTAATGGAAATGTTTGGACGCACTCTGCCTGGCGTGCAACAGCGTTTCAACAGTCATTCTGACGGCTACTACGTGCGGCGAGCGCAGAATTTCGGGCGGTAGAGGCGAGAAGCTCATGCGTAGCGGCGGGACAGTGCTTTGCAGCATGCCTTTGTAGGTGTGAGATTTGGCATGTAAACAATGTGCCGCAGTAGTTGAGCACGCTTTTGACGACAGCAATTCAGCACGCCAGCAGACTGCGCATAGCGACTTAGTTATAGGGGTTCAGTTTAGCAGTGAGTTGCCCCGAGAGTTGCGGCCCAACCTCATCCTGTTAGGGTGGGAGTCCCTCCCATTATCATACACAACAGCCTCGACGCACTCAGCTCAATAGGCGCCTCGTGATACCCAGCCAGCTGGCGGTAAGGCTGGGGCTACAAGGACCACAGGCAGCCACTCAATGCCACGCTGGCCTCAATGTGACATGTTGTTTGACGTCAGAGTGAAAACGCAAACTTCTTATATATATACCGTCACTAGGTTGGACGGATACAAGTCCCTCCCCATGTAAGGCTGTTTGCAGGCTTGATAAAATCGCAATCCTCCTGCAATATTTCAAACCACTAGTAATATTTCAGACAGTGTAGTCTGCAGCAGCCATGTCATACGCAGCCGCATATACACCACCCAGCCATCAAAACAAGAAAACATGCTGTGCAGCATGGCATGGGCCGTGAGGTGTTTTACACATCCCCCAGAGGCAAGCCAGCTCACATTCAAACACAGACCACAGAAAACGGCAAACCCTTATGTACAGCTGAGGGCTGGCTTGACACTCCCACCAATGCTAAACGTTCAAATGCTGAATGAAGCGTTCAAAAGCGTGAGTCAATAAGCGTTGAATGCCCCGTGGAAGAGCCTTCCTTGCAGCCTTTAATGAGCCATGAGAAACCGGCGGTTAGGGTTTTTGCGACACTTGAGCATCGTAATTTGCCGTTCACTCGCCAAATCATTGCTGGTGGGCTTTGTGTATCGGAGTTTGGTGGCGTTGCCGGCGCCGACAGATGGGCATCCCAGGGTTCAACAAATGGTGGGCAACTGCATGGTCCTGCAGCTTGCTTCAGACCTGGTGGAATTCTCCGCGCAAGCCTCTAACCTATGTCTATCTCACAGGTTTGAGCAAAACAACAAGGGGGCATACGTGCCACTGTCTGAAGTGCAGGTAGGCTGAGGTGGCCTGCACCCGGGTACCTGCTTCTGGTCAGGACTTGTCCTCAATTTACAGCTTGTATAATGTACGAACCTTTCTCCTTAGGTTGCTTTTCCTCCCTAAGGTTGCTGTCTTATGCAACCCCAGATAGTTGCATGCACACAAGACACTCATGGACGCCACCATGTTTTGCAGGTGGATCATGTTTACGTGGACCTCAACAGCATCATGCACAACGCGCTGCGCACAGGCAAGTGCATACCAGACAACGACAATGCCAGCAGCAGCAACAGCGGCATTAGCAGCAGTGGGGGCAGCGAAAGAATGAACGGAAAGACCGGTTAGGTTCTGGTTATCAAGTGCTTAGGAACAGTTGTCTGTGATGCCATATGCACATGCCTACCATGCATTTGGTTGTGGATCAGCTGTACTTGTGTGTACATGTACGTCATTTGATGCATCACCTTGGCACAACAGTCGGCCAGCGATGGGCCGTTCTGTTTCAATTGGGCTGCTTGAAAAGCATCTGATCATGCATGCTTTGGCCGCAACAACACATGTATAGAACTGGCAGATTGTCAGGTGCTGTTTTCTCTGGCCCAAACTCAGCCCAAACTGAACCGCCCAGATTGCCTTGGCGGACAGTGGCAACTCTGCCTCAGCAGCACCGCTGACAAAAAGTGTGTCACCGTCCCAAAGCTGTGCAGGCAGGACCTGGCCAGGCTTCCACAAGAAGCTGTACTCCAAACTGAACGGTTTGTTGGAGGTCACCTCGCCCCGTAAGAGTGTCATGCTGGCGGTGGATGGGCCCGCACCGCTGGCAAAACTGCTCACACAGCGCTCAAGGCGAAAGGTGGGGCACTCTCAAGTTACTTTCCAGACTTGACAGCAGTCTCTGCACTGAGTGTGCTCCATGACCTCGCAAACCAGGGAAACCAGTCACTGAGTGTTTGAAGGTCACGTGCCGTCTATGCCGCGTTGCGAGCCCTTACATGCTGATGTTTTTGGCCTTCACTAGCTAGGCTTGAGGCGTGTTGGTTGGCAAGTAGACTGTGTTGACACTTTTCACCATGCAGAAAGTGGGAAAGAGTGTCAAAGGTGGAGTGGATGTCAAGTTGAGCAGCAACGCTATCACCCCAGGCACCCGCTTCATGCTGGATGCAACGCTGTCTCTCGTGCACTGGTATGCAGCGGGCTGCATGTGCTGGGCGGTGGTGTCTGCCAAGAATGTTCTCCTCCGCGAAAGGCCAAGATTTCAATTTCGGTTCAGTCACATTTCACAGCGGACTGAGCATTTGAGTGCAGACTGAAGTGGACACTGACGTAATTCAGCCCAGGAACTGATGAGAAAAGAGTGAGGCTATATGCCCACAAGGTCAGGGCCTGGACTTGTGTTGCGAGCAGGCACTGTCACTTGGCGGTCAACAGACGAGCGGCTGTGTGGGGCTGTGTGTTAGCTCCTGCCGTGCGTGTGTGTGTGTGTGCCGCAGGGTCTGCCAGAAGCTGCAGAGCCGCCGCTGGTCGCACCTCAAGTTCGAGCTGTCAGACGGCACCGTCATGGTGCGCCGCGAATGTGAATATGATTGCTGTACATGTCAAAGCATCAAGCTTGGGTCACGTTTGGCATGGAGGCACTGTTTTAATGATCAGCTGCTGCGGAGGACAAGTTTGGGATGAAGTTTTGCCTGGGATTGGCTGTGGAGACTCGCCGGTTCATGAAACATGCAGCAAAGTGCATTTGCACGGGTGGGGCAAACGGGTGTTTGCCTGCTGTAGTGCAGGCCTGCGTGCATTCTTCCAGGTTTTTTCAGCCGCTACTGCGGACAACAAAACAAAAAAGCTGGTTGTTCCAACTGCTGCATGACCCAACCACTGCATTCCCGCCGTCTGTGTGCCAGGGCGAAGGGGAAGTCAAGATTCTAGGTCGGCTGGCTAGACCCTGGCATGAGTGCAGCCCTGAGGACACACACAGTGAGTCAGCGCATGAACAGCGAGAGCGCGGGCGCTGACGTGTGCGGCCCCCTAGTGCAGCCAGTATTTGCCTCCACGCACATGACTGCATCTGTGGGCGTGTACTGTCCCTTGAAATTTCCAGTATATGCCTCCTTATCCACCACTGCTTCTGCAACCTGCCGTGTGCCATCGTCCTGTGTGTGTGGGGGTGGTGGGGGTGGTGTGTGTGTGTGTGTGTGTGTGTGTGTGTCTGTGTGTGTGTTGTGTGTGTGTGTGTGTCTGTGTGTGTGTTGTGTGTGTGTGTGTGTGTGTGTGTGATTTTGTCCTGCCTTGCTACCTTTGCTCGTGCAGTTATTGTGGGCGATGACGCTGACCTTGTGTTGATGGCGTGCGTGGCGTGGCGGGACCACCTCTATGTGGCCAACACCGCCATGACGGATGACAAGAACCTACACAAGGGCATGAAGGTGGGAGGCATGGCGGGGTGCGCGTGCACAGAGGCAAAACAGGCGTGAACAGAGCATCGTTCAACGCCGGGACTCGAGCAGGAAGCAGACTTGGAATACAGCGTAGCCCACATGTGATGACATGGCGAGGGGCACAGGCACAGGGGCGTGGCGAGGGGCACAGGCGCAGGGGCGTGGCGAGGGGCACAGGCGCAGGGGCATGGCGAGGGGCACAGGCACAGGGGCGTGGCGAGGGGCACAGGCACAGGGGCGTGGCGAGGGGCACACACACAGGGGCGTGGCGAGGGGCACAGGCCCAGGGGCGTGGCAAGGGGCACAGGCACGGGGGCGTGGCGAGGCGCACAGGCCCAGGGGCGTGGCAAGGGGCACAGGCACGGGGGCGTGGCGAGGGGCACAGGCACAGATAGACACGTGTCTGGGCGCAGGGGTAGCTATACCCATGCACATGTGAGCTTGGTGTTGATGCAGGCTTGGAAACTTCATGAATTCCTCAACCACTCGTGTTTGGCATCAACTTGCTGACTTTCTATTCATGGTGATGGCTGTGCGCAAACGCTTGCTACAGAGAGCTTGAGACTCTTTTTTGTTTGCTTCGGGCTTTTGACATCTGCTCAGAATGTAATGTGTGGCCAACATGCTGCCAACGGTTTGCACACTGTGTCAACACTGGATCGGTTCAAGTAATGTGCGTTTATTGGGTTTGATGCGTGTGTTGTGCAGGTGTTCAGCGTGGACGCGCTGCATGCTGCATGGCTCAAAAAGCACCTGCATGCGTCGCACACACAGCTACCCATGGTGAATGGTCCATGCATGATACGTGCATGCACCAGGGAGGCACACTGCATTTGGGTGTCGCACGGTATTCACCACGTGCCAGACGTCGTCAGCAAACAAGCCCAGCACCTCCAGCCTCTGCAGTCCATTATTATGTTGTTTGCTATCGCATTTAACAGCATTCAGCAGCCATGGGTTGTTGCAATTGACGAAGAAGGCAGAGGGATATCGCAGTTTGGATGTGCAATGGTGAGATTTGGTTTTTGCCTGACCAAACACCAGTATAACTAGCAATGCGTATTCATGCCACATCTCGGATGCTGGGGTTGGAGGTGCCGTTGCTGTGTTCATGTGCCAGTGTGTTATCAGCTCCCCATGCCATGCACGCGCGCAGACTGAATCTTCCAAGCTGTTGGGCATGAAGATGGACCTTACCCTCATGGCCGTGCTGGCCAGTGGTAACGACTACCTGCCCAGCATGCCGGGCGTCAACTTAGACAGTGAGCCAGCCAGGGGGCAGCTTGGGGGGCACGAGGGCCAGGCAGAGGGAGCGGGCCTTAGCAGCAAGGGCTGTGGAGCGGGTGTTGGACAGAGCGCCTGAGAAAACATGTGGCTGTAACCAGTCAGGATGACGTAGCATAGCAGTCAGGATGGCAAACCGGATTGGTTGACAAGCATCTGCCAACTTGTTGTGTGTATGAGGTTCACCATCAGGTAGACTTGCTGACCAGCGTGCACGTGCTTGGCTGTGTTTGGCCGCGCAGGCGTATGGCACGCGTACGTCAAGCGGCGCGGCACAGCTGCGGGCGTGGGCATGGCGCTCTGCCGCGTGGACGCGGCCACGGGCCACCCGCACGTGCACCTCACTAACCTAGCCACCCTCCTGCAGGTGCGCTGGAGATGGCATGGCACATCAGTGCTGAATCTGCGCATGATGCATGTACTGAGAAGATGGCCCCACCCAGTGGCTATGTGTGGCATACAGACCAGCTTGCTTGTTTGCACAGCAAGCGTTTACTGCGGCAATTCGGTCTAATCCTGTGGGCTTGTCGTCCTGCACATGGGCCGTTGGAGCCGTGATGGTTTTTAAGCGACAATGGCGTACGTATAAGCGCAGGCAGCGGGCAGCATGTGGCATGTTGCTCCGCCATAGCCGAAGGTATGCACAACTTTTGATGAGAACGGTGCGTTCCACTTCTGGCGCACGCAGGGCGTGTCTGGAGTTAAGGTTCAACAACCCAAGCCGCCTGTCAACAAGAGCGATGGTGGTGGAGGTAGTAATGTCGCTGGTGATAAGGGTGCCAGCCCTGGTCATGACCACGATAACGGATCGGATGTTGAGTTTGAGATTGAGGGTGCTGCCACCAATCAGGAGCCGGACCTGGAACGCTATCTCAGGGGGCTGCTCTGGGTCATGCACATGTACATTAGAGGTGAGGCGCCGAGCTGTGATTAACTTCAGTGAGAGTTACTGTCATGTGTGTCCATCATGTCAAGCATGCCAGCCATGGCATCCAGTGAGGTGAGGCACTAACTATTGACATTTTCAAGTGCGTGCCGCACAAACATCCTGGGGAATGTCAATTACACACTGTACGAGCGCACACGCTACCATGTGGTCATTGTTTGTGCTCTTTCTGCCGGATTGTCCACTTTCCAGGTCTTGAACGGAATGCTCGTCTGCTCGTCCATGCAGGGGACTGCCCGGACTACCGTTTCACGTATGATATGCTGGCACCCAGATTAGGCCGCTTTGTGGCGTACCTCAACCAGCGAGTAGGGCCTTGCATGGCATGGCACCCTTTGCATGATGCCGAGTGCAGACACCTGGTCCGCTCACTGCTCTTTCTCGCCTGGCATGGCATGTACAATTGACACCGTCTGCTGCTGGCCACTGAGTCTCAGAGCAATGAATGGGGCTGTACGGCAGGTTGTGCGCCGGTTGGACCTGTCCCTGCAGCTGTAGTTCAGGTTGGCTTGCCGTGGCTGTTGATCATTTTTGCCAGTGGCTGTGCAATGCCTGCAGCCTGTGCAATGCGCATGTGTGACCGCCCTGCTGTGTGTGTGGCCACTGTGCTGACTCCCCGCAGGCGCTGGCTAGCCCTGAGCTGAGTCTGTCCTCGTGGGGCGCGGTGGCCGCTGATAATCGGGTTCCGCTCCCGCCGGTCGGGTGTGCCATGGCAATGCTGCCGGCCAGGTGAGAAGAACCGGTCGTACACTGACTGACCGAACTAACTGACTTCGATGACTGGCAGACCATTAGACAGCATCATGTAAGCTAAGCAAGGCTGGGCTGGTAAGGCGCCTGGCACTGGTTGGAGTAGACCCATAGCAAACGCTGTAAACACCAGGAACCACAGGTTGGGGCTCCTTTATATACACTATATACACTTGCCGATAAGCACATGCACAGATTGATCAAGGCCACGACCTTGCCCAACCCAACAATTGGACCGTTGTGAATTGACCGACAATGGACAATTGACCGTCATCCAACGTGAATTGACATTCAATGTGAATTGGCCGTTGTCCATTTTCTCCAACCCAACCTATTGACGCCAACAGAGCAACTACCTGGAACGCAAACCCAAACGTTGCCAAGCTGTTAAAATCAAAACCAAATTACTGCCAGTTTTAACCATCTCAAGTAACTATCATGAACCCAAAGTAATTTGTCGCCGTTGCTGACCGCCCAAAGTAACGACCCCTAAACCGAAGCCAAAGCCTTGCCAACTGATTGCTGCACACGTGCAGTTCTGATCACCTGCTGCCGGACGTGGCCCAGCCGCTCATGAGCGCTGCTTCCTCGCCCATTGCAGAGCTGTTCGTCACGTGTGAAGAGTGCGAGGAGATCAGAGTGCAGGCCAGCATCGCACTCAAACAGGTACGTGCAAACTTCAGACGCGACGCTCGAAACAAACTTTGAAAGTGTGTGGACTCCTGACTCTTGCACGTAACTGGCGTTGTCTGTCAGTTTGTGCGACCGTTGCAAACAACTGTTTGTGTTGTGGCTGGTGATTGAGTTTTGGTGTGAGCTTTGACCCTGGTTGTCCATTTACTTTTGTCGGTTGGCCATTTAGTTTTTTTTAGTTTTCTCTCTCATGATCGTGACTGGCGGCATCAAAACCAACAGTTTGCGCTAAATAAAGCCTTGCCAGCCCCTTGCTTACACAGCATTGTGTGCTGTGACCCTCTTTGTTTGGCTGCACGAGGCATGGGCCTTCGGCATGTGTGTACCACCTATTGTACGTGTGTGTGTGTGCGTGTGCGTGTGTGTGCAGCGGCACGACGCTCAGGCCCAGGTGGAGTCCCTCACCGCCCGCCTCACAGCCATGCAGACCAGGGAGGCGGGCGCAGGGGAAGCAACGCAGGCGGAACAGCTGGTGAAACTGACTGATGATCTCGCGGCGGCAAAGGCGAAGTGAGTGTGAGGGTGTGAGGGTGTGTGGGCAGAGCACGCGTAGGGGTGGGACGGACGGTGTCAAGTTGCAAGCACGTGTGGGCGCGAGCTCCATGCCCTTCGTCTTTTCCATGCTTCATCCACGGCATGTGCAGGGCATGGGCTGCCTTGGGTTTCCGGCCTGCCAGGTGTATGTGGCAGTCAGGATCTAGTGACGTGGCTGCGGATGTACCATTAACGGTGTACCTGCCCTGGCATCGATTTATTCATGTCGCGTGTTGTAGCAGAAGCACCCTGCAACGCGACAAGTTGGTTGGCCACCTTGGGTTTGAGATTTGGTTTGTTTTGCATTCACAAAACCACATACTATATAAAATCACATACTTGCAACATACCTCTGTTTTGGGGCTCAGGATGCGCCAATGGCTAGCTGCAATGCAACCAAACCCAGTGTGTTTCACTGACGCAAGGCATTCCGTGTGCTGTGCACTTCAGCTGCCAGCTCAAGACGGACGCCCATCGAGCTGTGGAGCGGAGGCGCATGGCGCACAAGCAGGCAGCACACCCCTACTCGCCCTTCCCCATAGGCAACGTGATAGCAGCCGTGGCGAGCCTACCTGTCCAGGTGGGTGATGGGAACTATATTCATGGGAAATATTTTAGAGAAAAATGGTATGAATATGGGCCAGCAAGCGCTGGTAGTTATGATTGCTTGGCCTGTTGGAGGACTAGTCGGTGGTGCTCTCTATGCTTTGGTGCGAGCTGCACAGCTGCAGTTCCATGCTGCGGCTGAATTGAGGGCTGCACTGCACTGGGCAATGGCAACATTTGCAGCTTGCAGCTGTCACAATTCATACTGGGATGACACTCTGCCCACATGCAGCCCTATGTGAACAATGATCACGTGTATGTGCATGTTGCTGGTCACACTTACTGCGCGTTCTGGTCACACTTCCCCATCTAGCCCCCGTACTGCAGGCAGTGCCTCGTGCGGAGCAGCCGCTACTCAAGTTCGGCAAACCAGTGGTCCTGGGGCTTGCATCAGGTACAGTGCATGATGGGCATACGAACAGGCTCATGTTGTATCAGCCAACTGGAGTATGGGTGTGACTCTTATGGGGCACATCTTTGTACAGCTAGAAACCAAGAACCGAGTCGGCTGTCCACAGATTGGGCGTGAGCTCCATGGCTTGAGAACTGCCGGAGCAAATGCACTTATGCATAGCTCAATAAGGTCACACAGGTGTCTTGGCCTCGTCACGTGTTCAAGTCCGTCCTTGGTTTTTCTTGCTGTCCGCAGGCATGCTGAGCGCTGGTCGAAAGCTCAAGCCACCTCCCGGCCCATTCACCACTTCTCGCCCTTTCTCCACAGCCCTATCCGTCGTGAGCTGCGAAGTGCAAGAAGACCAGGGCGTGGAAGCCATTGCTCGCCTCCTGCCTGACACTCAGTTTGTCCAGCAGCTGCACCATTCATACATCTCAGCACCACCGGGCACGGCTATCGGACA
>QAXH01002412.1:0-36179 GCA_004335635.1 Chloromonas sp. AAM2 | reverse complement strand
CCATCTGATAACAGTAAGAGTGTGTAAAGAGGACAATGACATTTGAGCGTTTACTTGATGTGATTGAGATAAGCTGCCAAGAGCAATGCATATGCGAAGATGGAACTGTTGAGGGTGTGAGTAAAGGTAGCGGGAGTCCCGACAAATAAGTAGAGTCCTCTATAGGCCTAGGCCTTTGTAAGAAAAGTTTATGTATGTAAACCCCACTAGTCAACATGCTGCAGGACTAGTACTCAGTCGCATCACACATTGCAGAACCAACAGTTGCCGTAATCCTAGGAAGATGTGTGCAGAAGCCCTGCTTGAGACAAATCCCCACCCAAGTCTGATGAAATGGGTCCCACCCCCAAAGGCGGCAGGCCGAAGGCGAGGTGCCTCAGCCTTGCCCCCTGGGGGGAGTGAGTGACTTGAAATCAGTCTGACAAGCTGGAATCCTTTACCACACATATGTCTTGCGTCTCCCTTGCAAGTTACGCCAAGATTGCAGCAGGACGAACAACAGCAGCTGCTGACACCGCTGCTCACGCAATCGGCGAATGGTTCGCCTTGGCGTACCTGAGATTTCGACCGGCTGCCTTGTTGGCCTTGCCTGCTGTCGCCATGGGTGGCTTTAAGCAGAGCAGAGCAGAGCCATCCAATGATGGAGAATCCGAGTACCCATTTGAAGGCGGTCCAAGAGATGAGCCCGAAGAGCATCTCTGCTGCTGAGCTGTCACTCGCACAGATCTGGCTGTGTTGTTCCGCGTGAATAACAAGCCCTGCTACCAGCTGCAATGCTGCCTGTAAGTGATACTTATTGGTTGATGGTGCAGCGGATATGCAGCTGCGCCAGCATTGTGGATCTGTCTTTTTTTGTCGCAGCACGATGATGGATTTGTCGCAGCACGAGAGAGAGAGAAAAAAAAGCACAAGTTGCGGCAGAACAGCAACGCTGTGCGAGCCGCAGGCACAAGTCGTTGTGACCCGCAGTTGATCGTGGCCCTGCACCAGGCTGCTTGAAATCAGTTGTAACCGCCGCGTGGAATGGTGTTGATTCACGTAGAGTCACCAGTGCAAGGCACTGCAATGACCGCTGAGTAAACAATCATTTGCCATGCTTGCAGCACCGTGTGCATCTCTGAATAACTGTTGTCAGACTTAGCTGTCACAGCACACATTCAAACGAGACTCAAGCTGGCAACATGTTTCAGGCCACTCCTGCCAGCTTCCTGCATGCTGCACATTCATTCTTTGACACTGGGCAAGGGCAACGCTGACAAGCGAGCGCCGTGACTTTGTGTGTCGTTGATGAACACAGCCATCAGGCACCGTCGTGCGAACCAACAAGAGGATTGGATTGCACATGACGTGATAGGGATTACATCTGGGGCGCCCATCAGGGTCATTCGCTACATTTCGTCTCCGTAACCAGCTGCTCGTGAAAAAATAAGGCTAAACCTGATGAATCACAAAGAATGGTTCTTTGGCGCCTTCACTGCCAATGCTGTTATTCGTACTTGTAAACATCGGACAGCACGGCTGTGCTCAAATGGACCAGCGGAATCGACCACAGTTTTTGCTGGCTGACTTTGCCAGGCAAACAAGAAGATAAGCCCTTCTGCGGACTGCAGACCATCTGGCTGATTCATTGGCCCCGGCAGACGTATTGACACATAAATTGTGGCAGCCTTTGTTTCTGGCAGATGAATGTTTGGTTTTGTCACGCCGTGAGGGCATGCACAACGGCCCTGTCCATGGCCACGACCTCTAGTCCTTCGTACTTGCAGCGGGAACTGATGAGGGTCTCCTCAAGCAGGACCTGCATACAAACACAACAGGAGGCTTGTGCTCATAACGCCGGCATGGACGTACACAGCTTGAGAGAGACCCTCATGGTCTTTCCATTCATTCCATTCCATTCATCCCTTTCCATTCATTCATTCCATTCATTCACGCCTCACTTGAGGGGATGGATCCAACCTACAAGTGAAGGGGATTGTGACACACCGCAATAGTAGGTGCGGGCAAAATGCCAGTGCAGCATGCAGGGAGACAAATTCATCAACTTTCTTGTAACTGTACGTAGGCTCATAAGCACGTGTACTGTGCTTATGAGAACGAACCGGAAAGTGTGGGATAGCCATGAGCTCGCGCCTATGCTCTACAGCCCAACAGACCATCCATGCACACTTGGCTGCTAGTGATGCACTCACCCTTCCTTGCACATCCACTACGAACAGGTAGCTCTCGTATGGGGCTGCAGGGTACCGCTCAACAGTCTGGAATGCACGGCAAGTCAGAAACCCCACCAGAAAGCGGGGCGAGTGACTGGAAGGCGTTGCAAAGACAGGCCTGCTTGCAGCCCTGTTAACCTTTTGGGTGTGTGGAAGACCTTGCGTCTGGCCTGGTTGCGTCATGGCCTTTGGATGACCACCATCACACGATACTCAGCAGTTCTGTGAAGTCGTGTCCTGGCCCAGCGTACGGGCCTTTTGCGGGTGTAATACATCAGGCGGTTGAACACGGGTCGAGCACGATCGTTAGCTAGTAAAAGTGACAAAACAGCGATGAGTGATTGTGAGGCAGTTGCGCAAGTGAGCCCCGGCAACCTTTCTGTTTACCCTTCTGGCTGTGTGTGATTGTGCTGGTTGCTTCATGGCTATTTGTTGACCACCATCGCACCATGCTCTTGTACTTCTCATGGCCTTCAGCGTGTGCATTATATCAGGAGGTCAAACGTAGCTAGCATTGAGGCTTATAGGATGTTAGTCCATTCACGCCGCACCTTAATTGCCATGATGTGCTTGTCCTGTGTCCCTGGCATGAAGCGCATGGAGGAGCAGCCGCGCAGTGCGTCTGTCTTCCCTTGCAACTGCAAAGCAACAAGACGTCTGTATGTGTGTGTGTGTGTGTGTGTGTGTGTGTAGGTGAGTGTAGGTGCTTTTGTGTCAGGTGTTTGTGTTTTTGTGCGGGTTCGTGTATGGGTGTTGTTCAGCTGCCGAAGGTCAGCAAGGCCAGGCGGGTTGGGTTGTGCTGCTATTCGTCTGTGTGGGTCTTTCAGTCGCCCGAGATTAGCAAGGCGGATGAAATGCATAACTTGATGGGTTCAAGGCAGGCAGGATAACCTTACAGGACCAGTACGCAGGTTTTTGCTTTACCACATGACATGCATGGCTTAAACTGGCAGCCTACGCTGAAGGTGGTCCTGTAGAAGTAGTGCGGTGAATATACACCTGGCTTTTGTACGATTTTATCGGGAGGTTCCGCAGGGAGAGCTGTGGCACATTACCTGTACGACACGTACGTCTGTTCCATCGTCCTTGCAGCTGATGAGCACATTCGCCCCTAGGTAAGGGTCCAAATCATCTGCCTGCACAACAGCAACGCTATGACATGGATTCATACAGTGCAACAATGCACCTGCGGAACACACTGAGAACGGACATGCGTCGGCTTCACTGATTACTCCTACAGCAAAGCAATGGTATATGTACTTGGACAGACCAGACCAAACTCAACAGGATGAAGAACACGGTCTGCAGATCCAGTCACCAGTCTTCACCAGCACCAGCACCAATCAAATAACCTCCGATGTGCAGTGCATAGAAGGACACCCTCCTTGATGTGTGCCAACTCTCCTGCGATCCTACTGAAGGAGCCAGGGTTTAAGCTGGCCAGGGCCATCGTCACCCAGGCCCAGTGCCACCAGTATCCGTGGGAAAACCAAACAGAGCACGAATCGAACTGGCCAATCCTGTTCACGCTTGCTCAAGTGGAAGTATCCTTGATGCTTACAAAAGCGTTTTTTGAGATCCGCCGTGGCATGAAGAACCATCTCTGGTGCACAGCGCTCCAGGCTGCCGCCTCGTGTGTCAGGTAGCCAGGGGCACTGATGCCCAGCTTGTGGCTCATGGCGTCATAGATGTGTGACCTGCGTGTCACGTGCCACAAGGGCATCTGTCAGTCATGGGGGCTGGTGTTTAAGTGACGTCACCAGGTGAACCAATATCTCACCACGACCATGTTGGTGTCATGATCAATTGACAGTAACAGGCAAATGTACCAGTACTCCAGCACATTCACCGTGTCCTCACCAGTCTAAATGCTTGATCTGTCCGGTTGTTGGGTTGATGCACTTGACGAACTTGAGGCTTCTCCTGCGGCCGTCACTGCACGCCCATGCCCTGGTTCGCCCCTGGACAGGACTGGACTGAGCAGTGGCAGGCACAGCTTGAGGCAGATCGTGGCCTGCAGGAGTGTGGACAACAAAACTGGGGCATATGTGAATGCCTGCATATGTGATGGGCCTACAGACAATGTGGCTTTGCAGCTCTGCAGGTACTCAGGGAGGATGCGCCTGCTGAAGATGAGGCTGCATGAGCTGTGAAGCGAAGTACTGGTGCTGCTGCGAGCACAAGTTCACGCACTTGTAGGGAAGGATTGTTGCTGTACAGCGGCTCCCCACCATTATCGATGGCCACCACCATTACTATCCTGGTGTGTCGGGATCCCCTTCACATGTGGGCTGAACGGTCTGGAATCCCTCCCCTTATGTGATACGATGACATGATGGAGATGGATTGTTTAAAGCGTTTTTTTTCCTTGTGGAGCAGTTTGACAACGCCCCTGCAAATAACGGCTTTGATCCTGTTAGCGGCCTTGGTTGATTGCAAATGTATGAATTTGTCAGCATGCTGCTGTCCCAAGCATCTGCACCAAGCCATCTTGCTTAGATCAAGATGAACTGGTGTGCCATGATGCTTCAACACCCAATGGCACCCAACAAAGGTCCAACGCATCAGGTGAACGCTGAGAAAAATCTCTTATAGCTTCACTGGGTTGCACATCCTACTCGCTGACCATGGCTCCCCACGAACAGCTGTCCATCCTTGACAGCAGCCCACTCCGCCTTGAAGGGGCGTGGCTTGTCCCCGTCCTCATCCGCCAGGATCCACAGTGGGACCGCGTCCAACCTGGGCACATCACATGACAGTAGGAGGAAGAAAGGCTTGGAATGGGCAGAAACAAGCCAGGCCCTGGGGCATATGTGAATGCCTGCACATGTGATGGGCCTACAGACAGTGTGGGCCTTCAGGCAAGCCATGCTTTTACGTGCACTCTGACAGATGGGTGCAGGCACAAGTAGTGCACATGCCGCCTGTTGTTGGACACGCATCCCTCGCCTGTCAATCCTTGCATTTGCCTGATCCCAGCTGGGCCCGTACTCGCCCATGTGGTTGCCCTTGTTTTGGATGTACGCAGGTGTCATACCTGTTGCTGCGATTGTTTCCCTGCCCTCCCTGAGGCGTCCAGGCATCCCAGCTGGTCACACCACTGTCGGATGCCAGGGCAACCCATGCAGCAGCACCACACGATTGCAACGAGTACACAATACCCTGCACATGCAAGCAAAGGACGCAAGCAAACGGGCAAAAGAGATGAGGGGTCGATGACATTGCAAGCTGTCAACCAGCAGCAACTGGTGAGTTCACGTGGCCAGGGTATTGCAGTTGCTGCATCATGCCTGCCTCTGCCCATGTCCTCATCTGTGAAATTTGGCTGCCATCGAGATACCACCCAAAGCTGCTCCGTATGGGAGTTGCACTGTCACTGCCGATGTGACTACCTGATGTGTCTGATCTGTCGCTTCTCTCTCATGCACACGCTCTCACACTCACTGTGTGATCACAGAAGGTGAGGAGGGTGGAAGTGTTGGGTAGCAGCAGCAAGTCTGAAAACTCAGCCCCTCGACCAGATGACGCCAACCTGTGCAAAGTGGCCACCGTAGCTGATCGATGGTCGTCCTAGTTTGACAGTGTACCTAACATGGGAAAGCGTATCACCGTCTTGCTACTGCCCAGCCTGAGCACCAACCACGCTGCACGTGCATCGCTTCTGTATTTCTACTGCCAACCTTGCTTCATGGGTCCTAGGGTACGGGCTTCTGGACCCTAACTTAGCTCGCCACTGTGCCTTACGTGGTTGTCACCTCAGACTCCTGAAGTACCTCACCACCAGAACCCTGAAGCCATGCATCAAGAGGCATGACAGCCTTGGCATGCATCTGTGGAATCTGCGCAAACCTTGCCAAGAGTAATCACAGCCCAAGGAGACACCTTGGGCGAGTGGAAATACCTGGAGTATCTTGTAATGCGTCAGCTGTGCAGGCCGCGAGACTGCAGCGATGGTTAGCCGGCCAACCGTCGAGCTCAGCTGCGGGGCTGAAACGCTGTCTTGATCCGCGATGACCAGAACATCGTATTGACGTTGCAATGTGCCGCCAGACTCTTGTTTTTCTGGAGAGCGTAGCACCTTCCTTTCGTAATGGGGGGTTACTACGGCGTGCGCAGGCTTGCTGATGTTTGATGCTACGGCAAAGCTGCCCAGGATCAGGCGGCGTGGCAGCAGCGCCATCAATCCAACAAGACAGACACTGCCGGCAAACTTGCAAAACATTTTCAGCCGCCAAGATTTACAAATTCCGCTGTTATCTTGACGGCCAACGAACTTTCAAATCAGAGACAAGGAACACATCACGGCAGAGAAAGATAGACGCCACTGTAACCAGAGTGTTGTTGAAACAGAAGTTCCTGGTGTGTCGCAATCCCCTTCACATGTAGGTTGGACGGGCTGGAATCCCTCCCCTTATGTGAGAGGATAGGCTTCAGCCGGCCTACAGGCACAACAACGGGTTCCTCAATGGTGTCTGCCATCTATGTGGCCTGCTTGCAAATGTGCATAATAATCTGCGCGGCCTCTGACGTTGGAGGTGGCGCAGCTGCCTGCAGTGCAGAAGCCACCCCGCGAAGCACCTCAGCAGTGCTGTGCGTGTCAAGCCATAGGGAGTACTGTGCTGGGCTCAGGCCCGTGCGCTCGTGTGGTGTTTGAATGGACTCGTCCAATCTGCAACACAGCAGGACAGCAACAACAGCAGTGCCCGATGTATGACAAGCCCTGAGCTTCCACATCCATGCAGAGGCTGTAGCACTGGCCAGTCCAGCAGAGCTTGCACTGGCATAACAAGAAAAGTCCACACGTGCATGTTGAGGACCTCAAGGCCTTAAGAACTGTTTTTGTTATCAAGGAATGTTAATACCATTCAGACATGTCGCTCATAGAGTGTATGGTTAATCAGCACCAAGCGTACCCTTCACAACATGACAGGCTTCTGCGCAGAGACAAGCATCCATGACCGCTCAGAAATAACCAGATCTGGTGACTGATGCAGCCACATTTCACCTCGCTAGACTGTAGACTGAACACTTGTCAACTGTTGCTTGCACAAAACTGACTGAGACAACTGCAGTCAGAGTCCACGTGGTACAGTGAACCGCTTCCCCCACGAGCCAATCACTGATTGTGACCCAAAGTGTGGTTAGCATCTTTGTAACCTTGCTTCACAATGCCAGCACCATTTCCGGTGAATCCACGCTGATTAGACTGCGGTGTGCTGGGCTCTATCCAGAAGTATTCGAATCTCACAACACCTTGCACTCTGTCAAAAGCCTGACCTCAATTTCTGGGCGATGTTAGCTTCCAAGGATCGTTTGTGGGCTACACTGCACTGTTTGAGACAATCTTTGCCTCTACAGGTAGCTGAGATTGTGCGCAAGACAGCAAAGAGAGCGATTGGATGTCTCTGCATGTGCGGCGTAGCTGGGCCTGTTGACAAAACCCCTATCTACGCAGTTTGGCCACATTTGTGTGATTGGCTCGTGGGGGGACTTACCTGTCAATGCATATAACATTGACTTTCCCAACTAACTCAAACCCACTCACCTTGAGAAGAGGTGGTGTGCGACGACCGAGGGAGGCAGCTCCTGGATGAGGCTGGAGGAGAGGACGGCGGAAGGCTCGGCAAAGAGCAGGGAGCGGAACGCCTTGACAGCCCTGTGTGTCACATACGCACACAGGGCAGTTAAGTCAGCAAGGACAGAGGGCAACAGTGGGCGTTGGTGAGAAACCAAGACAGTGACAGCACAGCTTGAGCCTTGCAGAGCACTCGTACATGGACGGAAAGCACGGAAGTAGCATGTAAGATTGTTCAAGGATCTTGCATTGCACAGGACTGGCCTGTCAGGCATACACAATCGTGGAAGATTTTTGATGGGAGTGCGCTGGCAACCCTCACATGTGCATGCAAGGCCTGCAGTCCTATCAAATATGGACGCACAAATGGAGCGACACAAATGTGAACGCACACAAACACACTTGTTGTCCTGCAGTTGTGATTGCATTCCAAGTGCGGGGGCGATAAAGATGTAAACACACTCACAAGCACGCACGCACACACCTGTATGGCTGCCCCAGCTGCTCCAGTGGGAACAGCCCAGCCCCCACTGCTTGCTGCAGCTCCGCCATGTCCTTGGCCAGCTGCAGCCTGCCCGCCTGGCTCAGGGGGCGAACCTGACGACATTATACAGACAGAAACAGACAAGTGATGCGCAGATGGTCGCCAGCTACATCGGGCATGCCTGCGTCATGCCTGACTGATACAACCCATTAATGCCGATGAGCAAATATGTTCTGCCAATTTGGTTGCATATGGAACAAAATCTGCATCATTGTCCATACGTGAGCCGTTCCTCCAAAGGCTGTGTTGACAGGGTGCTGCCCATGAGTTTGTGTGTGTGTGTGTCTCATATGTGCGACATGTTGATGGTGATGGCTCACCAGACTGGCGTGGCGTACGTAGAATATGAGCAAGCGGGCCGCCATGCGCTCCACCAGTGCACCCACACACGAGGACACGCTGGGCGACGGGGCAGGCACGAACTTGGACAGGAACTCGGCCCTGGCACAGAACAGGCGTCAAGGACCACATGATCTTTCATAGAACACGTCATCACGCACGCTGTGCCATACACAGCTGTACACAGTTGCACAGCTGTCAAGTCCAACAGCCGGAGGATATGTCACCTGGAACTTTACACCAAGCGAATGCCAGACGGTTGGGCCAACGGTGGGCTGCAAGGACATGTCACATGTGTCCAATAACGCTCGGTTGCTGAAACAAGCAGTGGCCTACCTGAAGTGTGATATGAGTAATGCCACTTCGCTGATGAAGGGTGATGTGCTGGTCACACCCTCAGTGTCACTGTTGAAATTGACGGTGTGGATCTGCAGGGGAAGGCATCAAGCACAGAGTGTTCAGGCAGAACATATGGTCTTGCATATGCCTCTGTGCGTAGGCCTTTTCGCAATCAACCAGAATCGTCTGCATTCCAGTTGTCTTCCATGCCAGCTTTTTCTGTATGCCCTTCAATTTAAGTCAATACAGTGACTGCTCTTGAGTCTGCCTGCGTCTTGAGTGGCTGGTCTCCATAACAATCTTCTTTACGTAGCTCTTTCTCTCCCACATGTCTCCCTGTGCACCTGTTTGAATTATTTCTTCTTCGTTGGGTGTTTATGCCTGCCCCTCTCTCACCTTGAGTAGCTTGTCTTCAAGCAGCTCCATGATGCTCTTGAAGATGGGCGCCACAGCCTCAATGGCAGTGGCCTACAGGCACAGTAAGGCACACACATTCTGCCTCATCTGTGTTTGGGCCCCTCAGTCCCCACCAAGGCCATGCTGTCAGTGCCCTGACAAGGCACTGTCAGGAAATCTGCAAACACCAGATGTAATGATGAGGATGGTAGATGAGGCAGCACTGCTGAGTCCCAGTGAAAGGCCTGGCCAGCACACTTTTGAATGGCGTACAGGCAACAGACCAACGAAAGACAAACAAGTGCAAGCATACAGGCAACAGAGCAACGGGAGGCTGACAAATGTGCATGCTTTTGCATTGCCCTTGCCTGCATGGAGTCCAGTGACGTGGCCAGGGCCTTGGCCGCTGCAGTGGGCAGTCTGGTAGTGAGGCCCGCCAAGGACCTGTGCGCAGGCAGACCAAGTGCCAGGGGTACACTGCTGTGGTGAAAATCTGTCATCATTACCAGATCACAACAGCAAGACCAGGGCTACGCTGTGTCATGCTGATCTGAGCACACGTATTGGTGTGTGTTCAGCACCGGACGAGGCTCGTGCAGCAATGGGAGGAGCACTGATGTCCCACAACTGTGGATACTCAGTTCAGTACAGCCGCTGATGTCGGAAAGTGCTGATGTGGATGACACTGTTATAGTAGCAAGTCCAGCGCGGCAGGCTGTCAGCACATGTGCGTGTTCAAGCGAGGAAGCTGGCATCACTCTTTGATGAGGGCATAAGGACGACAACGTTAGGAATTCGACTGGCGCCCCCCTGGCAGAGGGGAACTGCTCCCAGGCCGCCCCACCTGTGCACCTCCTGCAGCTGCGAGCACAGCGCTATGTTGCGCGCCTGCGCCCCGGTGGCGGCTGAGCCTGAGCCCAGAGTGCGCATGTCGGGCCCCGTGGCCGCCATGTACTCCGCCTTCTCGGACAGAAATTCAAGTGCCTTGCCTGGGACACACACAGACGGACAAGCAGGGATAGGGCTCATATTCAGTGACAATCACAAGCAGAACACCGCATACAGTTACTCCGTCGTTACAGGATTGGTTGACACTAGTAAATCCATCTCCAGTGATCATGAAATCCATCTCCAGTGATCATGCTCCAAATCAGAGGGAGGTCCACAGGTGGAACACTGCCTGGACCGTGCACTGGGTAGTCGCCACGGGAATTCTCCCATGACGGAAACTGGTATAAGTTTGGCCACATGCCCTGTTGCATGTCCATTGCTGGAGGATACACTTCTAGAATACACACTGGCCCTGCTCAACTGTAATAGTGCTGCTTGCCCTGCCCAATCGACCTGTGGGTCTTCCTCTGCCCCTTCCATCTCCCGACTGCATGGTTCCCCTCCCCGCCGGTTCCTCCCCAGGCCTGCTGCATGCTTATGCCCGCACCTGCCGTCCTTGCCACCAGTGCCGCCATCTGAGGGCTGTTGCTGCCCGCCTTGAGCTCCTCGTGAAACACACTGCACGCACAAGGAAGCGCCGGGAAAAGTGTTTGGCAAATGACTTGGGGTTCAAGTTGCAAGAGTTACGTGTCATGTGAGTAACATGTGAGCCAGCTGTTAGGAACCTTGGGTTGGTGAACTGTGGACTGGCAGAAACAGCCCCAGGACGTATTGGGTGACACTTGGGTACGTGGGCGCATTGGATCATAACAAAGGCTGTCTTTGGTAGTGGCTTGCAATTTGTTTCACACCTGATGCACTTCTGTATGTCAGCGGGCGAGGTGAGTGCCCTTGTGCCTCCGGGGAAGGCCGCCACCACCACGTCACTCATGCGGCTCAGACTGGAGGTCAGGTACGCAGCCTGCAAGGAGGTGGTGTCTGGTTGTTGTTGTTGTTGTTGTTGATGTACATGGCCTTCGGTCCGAGGAGGACTGCTCAGGGGGGGCAAGGGGGTGGGCAATTGCCGGTCAACAACAGCAAAGACAGCTTCAACAAGACAGCAAAGCTGGTTGGGTGTGCATAGACGTTTGAATCAGGGCAGCCGCCCCAGGACACTGAGTGGAATGGGTGCCGCCCCAGCCTACCCTGAGCAAGAAAGCAAAAAGAGCGCAGTGAACACAGCAGGCATGACAGGGCAAAGAAATGCAGAACGTAACCACGTTTGATGAGGACGGCCCAAGCGGTGGCGAGAGCGCAAAGCTCGCTGCCTGGTCAGGCGGGTGCAATTTGGGCAAATGCTTGGGCCAACCAATCCTGTGTGAGCCCCCCATGCTGGCATGGAATAAAGTCTGACCCTGATTTTATTGCATGAAATAGAACCACCTACTCCAGTCTGACTCTGACTTACTTGTATGGGTGCTGTGGCCCCCAACAGCTCCTGTAGCTGCTCCGGCCGCACCGCTGGAGGCACGCCCTGTGGGCAGCCAGGCACACACGGGCACTCATAAGCCAAGAGCAACCCACGTGAGCAAGCGTGCACAAGACACAGCATTTGTCCTTGTGATTTGGAACTCTAAGCAACCCCTGTACGGTTCGGTTTGCAAGTCGTCCCATTCGCAAAAGGTGCGTATCAGCAAGTCGTACCTTCATAGTGGTCTCGGCTGACAGCCGATCGAACATGGTTTCAAGGATTTGCGCCAGCTTGGGGTACCTGAGAAATCAACACACTGATGAGAGATTACATGCACCTCTGAAAGAAGCCCTCTGTACAAGTCAGAGCCATTGTGCATGCTGCGTCCTATCTCATATTGGACTTCATCACTGGCGACTATTTGCTCATCAGTGAACCATTATAAGGCCCTTGATAGCAATCACCCAGAAAGCAAGAGTGCTAGTCAACCCGCGGCTGCTTCAGGCCTGGCATTCCTTGCGACCAGTGTCGACCCAGCCAACTCCATGTCCAGGCCCTTGATACAAACCTGGACAGCGTATACTCTTTCTGCAACACAAACCCCGCCGCCTCTATCCTGGCATTACTGTGATTTGTGCATCCCACGCACCCTGTGACCAGCGCATCCCTCACTGCGCCGCTCTTAGTGCCCGGCTTGGCCATGGCGGCCAATACCTCCGTGAGGCTGCGCACCATGGAACTCCTGCACGCAACACACATGTACTGTTAAGATTGATATTATCTGGGTGAATGCTGCCAGGGCCTGCTAGTCACAGTGGTCTCCATTCAGCTAATCTCCACATCCATCATCATATGCGACACACAAACACACCCACTGTTGAAACTTATATAGGAGACCGCCTGACCGAATGTGGTTTATATCATCTAGTAGAATGCCGCCGGAGCCTGCTAGTCACAGTGGTGCGTGCTCGCATCATCATCATCATAATGTACTCGTATCACTACCTACAGTAACTAATAGCTAGTGATTCAGGCTTTCAAGCCACGTGTGGATGGCTCCCACAAGACTGTAGCAGTCGTCTTCATAATGAGCCCAATTCGTGAAGTTCAAGCCACAAATTTTGCTAGCCTGATGGGTATGCTACAAGAACCAGTGAGTTGGTGGACCAGCAGGGCTCGCCTGCCGCTCAGACAAGCAAGAATTAGAAGCCAGTGTTGCTACAGCCCCGTTTCGTTTAGGCAGGCAACGTGTGCAGGGCTCTCACCAGAACTGTGTGGTGAGCAGGGGCTGGTCCGGGGGCACGAGTTCGTCCAGGAAGCACACGTGGGTCAATGGGTCCTGATGGGGGCAGTGGAGGGGGAACAAGCACATCACACACACGTATATATCACGCATTTTTATGTGTCTTGTGTCTTGTCCAACTACAATGTGTTTGAAGTGTACATGACCTGCGACAGAGTTGTAGTGGCATGCAGTCCATGACAGGACGTGGCCTAGACACAGAACAATGTCGGTTTGTGCACGTACTGAAGCAGTCCTACCAAACAACTCTTCCTTCCCAAAAGCTGGACCTGGAGCTAACCCAGTGTGTCTCTCATGCCGCCTGTATGTGAATAAATCACCTTGTTTTCTGTGAACCTTGGTTGCCCTCACCATATCCAATGTTTACAGCCAGATTAAGCACCAGCATTAGGTGTACGTTGCATGCGCATCAGCATAGACATGACCATTGCTCACCTTCTTCTTGGCCACCACACGTTGCAAGTGCCATATAGCAGTGGCAGCTTGTGCAATGCCGTCTGCTAGCTCCCTGAGCCCTGCCCATAGCTTCTCCTGACCACACCAGCCACAGCATGATGCACAAGAATTAGAACATTGCCTGATCACAATAGCAGGCGAGGCACACTTATCCAGTAGCCAGCTGCAACACCTGCCCACGTGGCCATCCCTGCTGCTTTACAAATGTAACAGAAATGTAATACATGTACAAGTACAAATATGAAGCTTTACCATTTCGGCAACAAATGCGTTGAAACTGCATAAGCTGCTACGATGTGTATTGAAGCTGCCGACTAGCTGCACCAACAACATCCACGCACATGTGCACACACCTGCCATGAGCCTGCAGTGGTCCCGCCTGCGCCGCCGCGTGCACTGCCCAGCAGTCCCACAGGGCTGGGCGCCGCCCCCGCACCGACGCCCGCACTCAGGTGTCGAGTGTCCAGGGTAACCTTGGCCAACTTCTCCAACCGACTCAAGTGGGAGGCCATCAGGGAAACCACTGCCTAGAGGCATGCAACAGCACGTGCATCGCATAAGGGTTTGGCAGCTGCTTATGGCTACGTTCTCTGAGCCTGGAGCCTGAAGCGTGTACAACCTCTGCTGTGGGGCCGACCACGTGCAACGGTGCACACACAGGATGCTTCCCCGGCAGTGCTCCATAAGCGCACGAACTGTAAAAGATAGATGCATGCCTCTTGTGCCTGGCTCCATTTGTTTGGACTGCTTGTCCTTTACATTGGTTTTGCTGCTACATGACAGCCTGACACTACCCAGAGGCGCACAACCGCCAATGATACAACAGTCACAGCGAGCCTAAGGAGCACGTGTGCTCACTCCCCAGCTGCTCTATGGCTGGACTCCAGAGTCATACCAGGCCGCCAGACTGCAAGCACACCCACTGCAGTCGAACCTTACTTGTGTTAACTCCTCCAGGTTGAAGTACACTTGAAGAGCGCTGCCTACTTTAGCTTGTGACATGGATTCCATGCCCTCTGTCAGCATGGCCTGCATGCAGTCAGCAGCTCCAGCGTGGGTGGGATCACATGGCCATACCTCCTGATGTTGCATGCTGCACAGCTGGCAGCCCTGCCCCGACGTTCCCACCTCTGCCTGTGCCTGGACTGTCTGCTTTGAAGCTCTGATGAAATCCTCGTCGGATGCCACTGTGTCTATGTCAGATAGATCAACTTCTTTGTCAACTGCTCTGATGTCTGTGATGAGCTTGGCTGCCTTGGCCAGGTCCAGGGCCCCAGGTGCAGCTGCCATTTGCAACCTGAGCTTCTGTGCCAGCTTGATCCGGTGTATTAAGTGCCTCAAAAGCTCCACAGTAGCTCGGAGGTTCTTGAGCTGCCTAGTGCGGGTGCGAATGTGGTCGTACGGGCCGGTGATCTCGGCCCGGATGCGTCTAATGGCGCTTTGCAGAGACTCCACTGACAATACCACATCCCCCAAAGACCGTTCCGCATCGAGCATGCGCCGGACATTTTTGAGCAGGTCCGCGTTTCGGGTAGTCACCTCCCGGGCAAGGTCAGCATCAAGAAGGCGCACACCATCACGCAGCTCCTCCGACTGCGCCTGTGCTGTAGTGTGCGAGCCGGCGAGCACGCGGCTGTGGTGCAACAAATGTTGCGACAAGTGCGGTTAGAGAATTCTCCCAAATGATGTCAACCCCGCATCCATGCATGCATGGTGCGCCAAGACTTGCGGGATCGACACTCCAATGCCTGTATCACCTGGTAAAATCTCCAACTGAGAAATTAGCGTCCTGGAAGGGCAAGAATCTGGGGTCTGCCAGGAGAGGCAGGCCCTCCTCTGACCCTCCCTGGTCACCGCCTTTGCCCATGTTGGCTCCTTGACTTAGCTCCGTTCACACAGCTGCAGGTTGCTGACGTTATCAAATCGGCAGGCCACGGTTGGTGAATGCTGGCTGGCCAATGGCTGTAAGCCCCATACGGGGCTGCAAAACACTGTGTGTCAATCCTCGTGGGACGCCAGCCCCGAGTGGAGATATGTGTCACTTGCTGCACTGAAGAACACGTCTGCGGAACTGGTGCACAACCAGTGCACTCCCCTCAGCTGTTGGGCCACGGTCACACATCACACATTTCTCAAAATTCTGAAGTCGTCTTTTCTAAAAGAAATGTGCCAGTTGTCGGATGCCAGTCATGTCGCGATATAAATGATTTCAACTATGTTGCCTGACTGTGGTCACTGGTGTCAGTCATGCCTTCTGCCCAGCAAAAAAAAAAAGTTTGCCAGGTCTGGGACAATTCCTGTCAATACCACTGGAACATGTGTTTGGTGATGTCGCCAATGTGTTTGGTGTTTGGTGTTTTGGTTTTGGCAAAACTGCATTGACTTTTGCTTTCTACTGATTTCCTTCCCTTGCTCAGATCCCCATTCACTGAGTGTCTTGCTCAAGTGCTCAGGGTTGATCAGAACGGTCTCCTTCCAACTTGACTTTCCAGCATTTGGCTTGGCGCATGTGGGCACTGCTCTACTACGGTCACTTGTGAGACACGCCAGCTGATGGCGATGCCAGCGACTAAAAACGAGGTGTCACGACGCAGACATCAAACGAGGCGATGCAACGCTCAAGAGTCTGCTAGACCTTGCAAAGGTTCGTGCATGCCTTGCCAGAGTCAACAAGTGGAGCACAATACATACATCTAGATTTGGATCTCAAGGCAGCTTGTAGCCTACGAGATGCATGAAAAGGTGGACCCAACATGGAAACTTGAATAATTAGAAGGCTGTTTCACAAACAACGTTTCATATTCCCACCCTCTATGCACTGCGCCCTTGCTTGATGGTCTCAGCTCCGCACACATGAGCTGATGCACTTGGCATTGTGATCAAGGAGCAGTATGTTGAGCCAGGTAGCAAGCTCGTAGCCCCTTCAAAACAGTTGGACGGTCGGCAGGCTGATCACTGCTCGCTGCTTTTGCAACCACCATTCCCACAAGGGCTGGGGCGCCCTGTCAAACACATCATCAAATGTTTGCACGACGAGCAGGCGGCTGGAGTCGTCGCTAGGCACCACCTGTCCGAGCATGCTGCTCATTTCGGCCTCAGCTGCCCACGTCTCGCACACCTGAGAGAACAGTCATGCAGGAATCAGATCAGAGAGCACGATTAGTTGGTATTAGGGGATAGGCACAAGAAGAGCATGCGCTGTACAGGCAGGCAACTACCAAGCTGTGTGAGATCATCAACAGTTTACCACCTAGTTCAGATTACTACGTTACAAAAAGCTACGAAATGCCTTGAGCTCCAGGTGTGCTACACTGTTTGAGGTTGAAGCGGTGCAAGCAGAACGCAACGGCAGTATGGTGACCAAGCAGGGATGGCTTAGAATGCCAGGCGTTATGATGTCCAAGCAGGGATGGTCTGGAATACACAGGGTGTCCCATACATACACACCAATCAGGCAACTCATATGCTTGGGCACAGTTTTAATTGCCTGCCATGATGAGGCAATGCAACAGGGCCATCGCATCCATTTCTGTTGTAGCTTTTGTAATGTGGTAACTAGGTGGTAATCTGTTGATGGCTCATTGTTTGTTGTTGCAAGCGTTGTTGAAGTGTACTTGTGACTGCTGTGCCTACAGCGGTGTGCTGCTGCTGGCTCTGAAAGCAATGATACGGCAGCACACACACGAAGGGAGGGTGTAACTTTCTGATGGCCTCTTTGTTGTTCGATTTGCCTCACAGAAAATCCAGCTTGGTTGGGCTTGTTTTGCGCATTTGCTTGTGTGCCCACGTTAGGCAAGTACGTAGGTGACACCGATTATTCACAAACTGGGCTGTTTGTTCCTTTGTGCTTGCAGACAGTACTCACATGCAACAGCCGCAACCGCAGGCATAACCGCTGAAATGCCTTGAGCTGCAGGTGATCCGCACTGCCCCGCTTGGACAACCTCAGCGCCCTCAGGTTGAGGCATGCCTCGGCTAAACCAGACGTCACACCAATGGTCAGCGAGGGGCCCAGCATTTGCAGGTTCAGGGCTGTTAGCTGGCCTAAGACGTTAGCAAAGCGCATGTTTTGCAAGAACTGACAGTCCACGCCCTCCAGGCTGAGGCTCTTCAGGCCCGGCAGGCCAGACAGCAGGCGAAGCCAAAACCCTTTCTCACAGTATGGATCGGCAATGCTGACATGCTGCAGACTGGCAGGGCCTGCCAGCTTGCCTGTCTCATCCAAACCCTCCTGTTCATCTCCAGCCGCAGACACAATCACCGCACCACTGCCATCGTCCACAGCCTGCATGGCGTCACCTGCAGAGCTTTGGTCACCATCATATGGCCTCACGACCATCTGAAGGATTGCATAGTGCATTGCAAGTGCTGCTTGTTTTAGAGAGGCTTAGGTGTGTGAGCTGGGGGAAGCACTGCGTCCAGTGAAGCCCTTGCCTTGCTTCAAGCTGTTCGCAGCGCCGAAGGTAAGTAGCATGGGTCCCAGACCAGTCATCATGGCCCTTTAGCAAGCTCAGGTTGAGGCTGTGCAGCAGGGCCTGGCCACAACAATCAACCTGCCACAGGAAGGAGGCAAGCCACAAAACGCATGAGCTAGCATGAGCAGATTGAAGTAACGTTGACCTTGAAAACCCTCGTTGCCCCTACCTGGTCATACTGCCAAATCACTCAAAACTGAGATGTGTCAAGACTGCAGCCCCAAGGCAACACCATTGGTTTTCTGCGTGGTACTGCAACAGCAAGGTGATGAACTGCCTTGCTTGGGCCTTTGCAGGTTGAAAGAGACTGCAACAGCTAGTTCATCCAGGTGTTCAAAAAAGGTGTTCAAAAAAGGTGTTCAAAAAAAGCCTAGGCAGCGGTCACGTAAGGGGATTGCGCCAGCCCGTCCAACCTACATGTGAAGGGGATTGCGACACACCTGGATAGTAATGGTGGTGGCCCAGTATGTGCACGTTATGGCCGCTCTCTCACTGCTCTCAACACAAATGAGGCCCTACCTCCTCGCAACGGACACATACCTGGTGTGCGCCAGCTGCACAACGCAACAGCTCCCAGATCATGGGCACCACTGGTAGCATCGTGCTATCAACACTAGCGCTGACTGGGGTTGGCCGAATATCGTCATCCTCAGGGCCATGAAAGGTGGTGTTGCCAAGGTGTAGCCGTGCCAGTTGAGGAAGGCACGCAAGGCAGGCCAGCACTACCGCAGGGTAACTGCGTAGCAATTGCAAGGAACAATAAGTCAAGCATGTCAAACGGGAAGAAAGTGCGTGCCTGCTTGCTCGTTGCTTCCTTGGGACTGGCTGTGGGTGAGCTGAACTCCGCTCCCTGTGTTAGGGAGGGTTGAGACTTTGTTTCGGCATGGACGCGTAAACGCACAGTTGAGTCGACAGAAAAATCACTACAGTGGCCGGTGAGAGGGATCTAGCACTCACTACAGTGGCTTTAACCAGGACCATGATGTGTGGTGCTGTTGGGCAGCTGCTGATGGATTAGTTCTCGCCAAGCAAACCAAAAGAAAAATGAATAAATGAAGCAAGCCAGGGACGTGGCCAGGGCAGCCCATTCCAATGACAGGATCACCGCCAAGGATTGCTCTCCTTGTTCTAAGCCACAGCAAGAAATACATGCTGCCCTCTGCTGCACGTGATTCAGCCAGCTGGCTGGAGATCGGAACCAGTAGCGTGAACGCCACCAATAAACGGCATGACTGGGCCCACCTGTGCAGAGAACGCAGGTGCACTTCCAGCTGTTGCAGCCGCTGCATGTTGGCCACGCATTGGAGCAGGCTGACCTGCTCTGCGTAGCCCCTCAGAACCAGCCGGCTCAGCTGCAGCAGCCGTAGGCCCACCACCTGCGAGAACACTGGTTGCTTGCCGCCTTCCCATGCAGCCAGCTGATGCGCACACTGCCATGCCCCATTTCTGTCGACACTCATTGCGTTCAAGCGCCTGGTGTGTTCTGGCCATGCCAGGTCTAGTGCAGTCAAGCACTGAAGCTGCCCCAAGGCTTCCGCATCCACAGCTGAAGAGCCGGAAAAGTTGGTGATGCTAAGGCTGGTGAGGGTGCCTCTTAAGCTTCCAAGGAGAGCCACGTTTGACATGTGGCGGGTCAGCTCCAGACGCAGATGCTGCAGCACAAGGGTAAACAATGGTGCAGTGGGTGCCTTGTCTGGCGGCTGCAATGCTGGCTCTGACTGCCGAATGCCACCAGAAGCAGAAGCATGTTGAAGGCCAGGGAGAAGCAGCTGCTCAGGTGCACCACGTGTTGATGTGTTTCTTGCTGCTGCTGCATGCGTTGCAGTCTCCAGCTGTGTTTGCTGCTGCAGGGTGTTCCAGGAGTCCACAAGGATCGCAGGAGCTTCAGCTTGCGCACAAGTATCCATCACCAATGCTCCTGCCCCAGCCAACGGTCCTTGCAGGCTGCCAATTGACACTGTTTCACCCACATGTAATGTGTCAGATGCTGCTGCTTCTGCTTGAGCAATAGCTGACGTGGCAGACAAGCTAGCTGTGGCCTGCTCTGCCGCCTGGCATGCGATTGGCAGGTCAGATGACGTTTCAGGTAGGTCAGGCAACTTCTGAGTCACGGCAGGTGAATGTACTGATGCCTGGCATGCAATCATCAAGTCAGATGGCGTTCCGTGTAGGATAGGCAAGGTCTGGGGCAGACCCAGCACCGTTCGGGACAGGGCAGTGGGTATCTGGGGCACGGCAGGTGGTTCAAGTGCTGCCTGGCATATCTCCCTCAGGTCCTTGGGCAGGGCTGCAGGGTCCACTGGCACCTCCACGTGGGTCCATGCTGGGGACAGGCGCAGAATGCGGCCCAGCAGGGCGGGCGGCAGGCTGTAGCGCTGGGCCTGGCGGAGGGAGGCGGTGACGGCGGTGCTGTATGTGATGTACAGCCGCTGGAGCTGACCTGCAGACACACATGAGGGCGCCTCACGAGCACTCAATGTAAGGGATGTGTCTGTGGCCATGTGCAGCTTTAACAACTAGTTCGATGCCACACCTGCAGACACGATTACGACAGGATTGCTTAGGTCACCCTGAGCCATCACATGCTGTGTGTCGCATGGCCACTTCAGATCAGCAGTGTGTGTTACTTTTCGTGTGCAAACTTGCCTGCCTGCATCAAAACACAGTAGGACACGGTGCCGGAATGATTACATAAGGGGAGGGATTCAAGCCCGTCCAACCTACATGTGAAGAGGGTTGCGACACACCAGGATAGTAATGGTGGTGGCCAACCCCTCGAGGTCACATTGATTGTGGAGCTGCTCAACCACGGTACATCATCAAGTCAATGTCAACGCTATGTCTGCTGCTGTTCAAGTACGGTCTGGTGTCCTTGTGTTAATTTGGTGAGTCTACCTGGTGCTGCTTTTGCCATGGCTGTGAGAAGATCCAGCAGGGCCTGGCCCTCCGCAGCTGTGCCCTAGGCCCCGCCTGGGCGGTACGTGACGCAGCGCACATGGGGCAGGCGGGCGGGCATGCCGCACGCCATGAGGCCAGCAGCTGCTGTGGGCCCGGACAAGGTGATGCATTCCACGTTACTGTCCACTGCCAGCCGCAGCACACTGTGACAGGTGACAGCAAACCAATGGGGTGGGAACAAGTGGCAGGCAGGTGGAGCGTCACAGGAAGCAAATTGTGACAGATGAGGTGTATTGACAGCAAAGCAAACAGTTTGCAACAAAATGGCGGTCAGTCAGCGGTGTGTGGCCATGTGGGACGTAGCATACTGCAACGGATGGGGCACACCAACAGCAAGCCAATCGGTTTGCAACAACTGCCAGGCGGGTTGACAGACAGCACAGGCGGTGGCTTGGAGCCTGTGGGCTGTGGCCATGGCTGGTTGGGCTTCCATGAGGACAAGATTTACTTGAGAATAGGAGCATTGGTGTGCCACACATGTGCAAGTACTTTTCTTCCTGGAGATCGCCGGCACTCTCGCAGTCTCAAATAAAGTCGTACACATGTTGCGTGGGGACAGTGCCCTTGTGCAACAAATTTGGGAGGCTCCCCTGGATGCCATTTGTTTGCCTCTCTGGTTCCAGTGGTGTCCCTCGAAAATTGTCTCAGAACTGGCAAACATCTTTTTTGTGTGGTCCGTATTGTGGTGTTGATTTCCTATGGGTTATCTGTAGCAAGCCTCTCTTGTGTGTATTCATGTGATAAATCTCTAAAGGAATCTGGATGTAGGTGCGAGCACCAGTCATAAGCCATACCTGCATGCTAGGCGTAGACTGCCAACTTGTGACACTGAGAACCATCGCAGGATGTACGCCCAGGGCAAGAGACCTGGCAGCAGCAAGTGACATGTGAGAAGCGTTATGGGAGAGGCTCGGTCTGGGCTACATGGAGCGGTCCGAAATTCACAAGATATGTGAAACAATTGATGCATGCATGCACACCCAATGACAGTCATAGTCTACGAGGCATGTGCTCAGGTATGCAAAGCCCTAGCGGAATCAGAGCGTAACACGCACGCTATGCTTTAAGGTGGGTATACGGAAGGCCTCCAATGCACGTCATTGCTGTTCTGGGCGTCCTACCAAGTGTATCGTTGGCGATAATGGCAGTGCCTGCGCCATCGCTTGCCATCTGGTGTCCTCCAGTTGTAGAGTTGTCCATGATGCCAATGCGCTGGGCTGTGCGTCCATCGGACAGGTGCGTTCTCCCAGGATTTGAATTCTGGAGAAACGCCATCCCGGTTTCACAAAGATCGCCATCGCGACCGATACAAGCACAAACAAATCTGCATACTACAATTATCAGCCACACATCGCAATTGTCAACAAGAGAAAAAGTCGAGTCATCCAGTAAATCACAAACATGGCCCTAGCGCATTCCGCACGCAGCACTGCATTTGTGAATGGATCCAAGGGCCGCAGGGCCATGCGTGTGCAGGCTAAGGCCGTGCGCAACCCAAGCCAACAAGAGCACGCAATTCTGCCACGCATTGGCGCTGCCCTTGGCTCCGCCTGCCTAGCAGCCTCCCTGGTGATGGCTGGTGCACCCCAGCCTGCGCACGCCGATCTCAATGCATACGAATACGAATTGCCGGGCGAGTTCGGCAAGGGCAGCGCAGGCCAGTACGCCCAGGTATGTTTAAGTTCAAGGCGTTTTCAAGCGCGATGATGCAACGACCGTACTCTGAAAACTTGCAGCAACATTGTACAATTCTGCCTGTGTGCGCAGGCGGATCTCGACGGTCAAGATTTTAGCAACCAGGTTTGTCAGCCACACACATCTTGCGAAAGCGCTCAGCCACAGCTCGGCCTTGCAACCCTAATGGCCACTCCTGGCAATTGGTGTCGCCAGAGCCAACGTGCATTACCGGGATGATTGTACTGTTGCACTTGTCTTCAGATAACAGGCTTGTATGGCACACTGACGATGAACATACACTGTCTGCATGTCATGCGCAGGACTTGCGGCGAAGCAACTTTACCGGTGCCTCAGCCAAGCGGGTGAACTTTCAAAATTCCAATCTTCAGGGTGCCTTCTTCATGAAGGCGGTGAGTGCTTACAAACCCATCTGCCATGCTGTTCTGAACACTGGCACAATCAGTGGTCTTCACAGTGACAGGCTCTATTGCTGAACAGCTGTAGAAGGGACGCTGGCCTATCGTCCTCTCATCAGAACTCAATGCTCTTCTACTTACTCACGCAACCCCAGCCAGGTTGCAGCACATTCCCGGCCGCCGCATGCTTACAGCATGTGCTTGGTACCAACCTGTGATTGCAGGTTGTTTACAAGGCCGACTTCACCGGTGCCAACCTCAGCGACACGTTGATGGATCGGGCTGTGATCAATGAGGCCATCCTGCGCAATGCCAACCTACAGCGGGCTGTGCTCACTCGGTCGGACCTGGGAGGCAGTGACATCTACGGGGCCGATTTCACCAATGCACTGGTGGACCGGGCTCAGCAGATAGCCCTGTGCAGATACGCAGATGGTGTGAACGAGGAAACGGTAAGAGTAAGACAGTGCAACTCACGAGGATCTTGGGGCTTACAGGTTGAGAGCGGAGAGCAAAGTCACGTTCTCTGACCCATCAGTACTCAGGCGGCTGCAGGGCATATGGGCACATTGGCAGGTCCACCGAAAAATCTGTACCATGATATCCGTATCATGGAACACAGCGCAACTCCAGCACTGTCGGCCTTCTCTTCACTTACCACACAAGCCAAGTACAGAGATTTGCTGGAAAATGATGAAAGGCCCACAGTTGTCCCTAGCATTCCATGCCTCGGCTGTTGTTGCAGGCATGCTCACAGGAAACAGTGTGCAGCCACTGCGTCAAAGCTGGCACCACATGTGATCACATCGACGTCTGACCTCATGGTTCTTGCCTGCAGGGCGTGTCCACCCGCAAGTCCCTGGGCTGTGGCAGCGCTCGCAAGTTCCGCCAATCCTCGCCTAGCGACCCCGACGGACCCCAGGTGGGTGGGCGCTTCTGAAGTAACATGTTTCTTTGTCGAACAATCTGCCATTCTGCCATGTGGCACAAGTGGTGTCGGCAACTTGCAGATCTGATCTGAGCTGGACCAAAGTTCATGGTTACATGGCTCCTCTCTTGCCCAGCATTGTACCTCTGCTTGCGCGGCTCCTGTATGTGTGTACCCAAGCAAGTCATTACGACATACGTTTGCCTCCTTGCAGGTCACGGAAGCTGACAAGGAAGCATTCCGCAAGACACTGCCCTCATACCGGGAGTAACCTCTGACTCTTATATGATGAAAGCTTTTAGTCAATGTTGGGGAGATGGGTAGGGTTATGGCTGTACCTTTGTGAACGAAACTCATGCTGGGTTGTGAGTAGGGCAGTAGGCGCGGCTTGAATTGGCCGAAGTTTTGATTCTGGACAGAGAACCCAGCCTACAACTGCTTTTGCCGTTTTGGTTGTTTGTTATTCGTTTTGGCTATTCATGAATGTAGGATGCAGGAGCCGCCGTGGGTGGCCTGACGCACGTGTGCCCATTGTGAATGAACCATGCCGTTAATGTTCTGTGTCCGTAACTATCTGTGCAAATACATCTAATTATAGCTATGCAAGCCATGTAATATTATCAAATACTTTGGTAAGGTGGCAGAGTCAGACTTGACAATGTGACAACTCGACTGACTTTAGTCAGTGCTACTAGCCTTGAGTCATGCGAAACCACACTTCAGCGTTGAGCAGGTCCAATTACCTCAAGTTTTTGTTAGCTGGCATGTGCCTGCCAACTAGTATGTATGTATGTATGTATGTATGTATGTATGTGTCTATCATTTTATGTATCTATCTATATTAATTACATCAGGGGGGCCCACATGCACCGAGCGCGAACTCTAGCAAGCCATGCAGGAGAAGAGGCTGGATACCGTCCTAACCAACTCTGAGCAACAGAAGGCGAGCTAAGGTGCAGAGAGTAAAGAACACAGCAGTCAAAGCACTAGAAAATGGCAATCGTGTTAAGGCCTGGCAGAGGCTAGTATGGCTGACATGTGTTCGACGCGTTAAGCTAGAAACTAAGAACGAGCACATTCATTAACAGCGAGACTCACAACATCATCACTTCTATGCTACAGTCTGACGTACAATCTGACTACCAAGCCAGGCCAAGATGTCCCCCTGCTGAGTCGCTCCCTGAATGACAGCTGACCTCAGGTTTGGTGCATGTAGCATGTAAACAAGGAATTGTACCAAAAGGCAGAACATGATCGCTGTGGCCTGATCTTGAGTTTAGCCTTGCCGCTGAACCATTCTCTGCACTACCTGCATGGCCAATCATTGACCATCACGGGCAGGCCAGATGCCAATCCTGCACTTCTACGCCATGCTGTTGCGACAGCTTAAGCTGACGGCAAGCCAACCGCTGCCCTACAAGTATCGCTAATGCCATAACAATGGGTGCTGCACGTCCAGCTATTACCGGCACAGCCCCACCCATCTCAGTTTACAAATACGTCCCCACACAGTCACTGCTGGCAGCGTCTACCCACTCTATTGGCTGCCAGCATGACCGAATCATCCTCTGCTTGTCAGGCACTATGCCCGCCGCAGATCCACCGCAGGTCACTTGCATACGAGTCCACCCGGACACCCTCCGTGCCAGTCACGGTTCTCCAGGAGCACTGGCAGCAGTACGCACACGTCCCTTCCATGCGGGCCAGCTTGGGCCTTAGCTTGGACTCGGTGGGGTAGTTGTTGCGGAAGAAGAGGTAGTCACAGTCTGACTGCCAGCTTTGCTGCTGGAAGCAGATGACCTTGAAATCACACTTGGTACATCGGAGAGCATCACAGCACCTGCCATGCGACAGAGGTCAAGTACGAAGTACATGTGATGACATAACAGGTGTGCACGCTGTATGGCCACTTATGAAATGGAATGGGGCAAGATTGAACAGTGTGGGCTATGTACAAAGACTGTTGCGACAATGGCTTGCGGAATGGGCAGCAGACACGCATGCCCTGTAATGTTTGCATTGAAGTGAGCCTGGAAACGCCTCAGGCTGTGCATTCCAGTGGCTACGGGAGAGGGTTGAAGAGCCCTGACCTTAGGACTCCGATCTCCGCTCCATTGCGCCCACGTGGTACACAGGCGCCTCCTAGGTATGGGCCCATGCACTTTGGGTTGGTCTGGTACTGGCCATTGCTGGCTGACCGCTGGCATGGTTGTCGGGATTGGGGTTGAGGGCCAGCTTCAGGGCTGGGCAGGTCAAAATCGTGCAGCAAGTCATCAAGCGAGTCTTGTAGACCATCTCTCACGTGAAGCGAGCTGCGGGGCGCTTGTGACTGTCCGGGGGTCATGGTGGTTGTGCCTGCATGCATCTGACGTTGCCCTGGCATGGATAAGCTGTGGTGATGGTGTGGAAGGTTGACGTGAGAGGAGCTGGCACTGAGTCTGTCTTGAGAGGGTCGACTGGCTGATGTGTGCATAGGGTATCCTGGGGATACCGAGCCTTGGCTTGCATGCCGTGTGCTGCTGCTGATTTGGTGCGTTGATTTTGAGTTGTTGACACGCGATGCGCTGGAAGATGCAGAGGCTGTGCGTGCGTCTGTGAGTGTTGTGCCACCACCATGGGAAGATGGTTTGGAGGCAGCCGTTGTTGGAAGCTCATCAAACTGCGCCAGCAAATCGTCCACATCCGCCATGGCTGCAGTATGTGGGAACATTGGCTCCTGTTCCAAACCTCAAGAAGACTTCGATTGGGTCGTTTGTGTAGAAACGCCTAACTGTCTTTCTTCGCGCATGCGCGTCGCTGCCCTTGTCCTGTAGCAATGCATGTGATACAGCCAAGGATAGGCTTGATTCTTGAAGGCAGAGCCTGACTGTTAGGGCGTTGAGCCCTCGACCCTTGGAACAGCAACTTTCACCAGCAGACGATTCAAGCACATGGCGACGGCTTCTGAACGTACAGGAGAGGCGGGTGGGTCAATTGGTTGATCCAACACCTCACGGAACACACTTCATGCACTTCGACTGGAACCATATTGGGCACAAACTGGTGTTCTCTTTGCAGGTGTCGGACCAGGCAGTGGGCCACAGGGTGAAGAGCTGACGCTGGTGAGATGATAGCCTGCTGTGGGATCAACTGGACAAGGACCTTGAACTCGCTCACACCAAAGCGGCATGTGTATGTTGCCTTGCAGCTCACAAGCAGCACTGGCGTCAAGGTCATTCTGCTCGGGGACTCAGCAGTGGGCAAGTCCAAGTGAGTGGAGCATATTTGTGTTTAGACCAAGGCATGCCCAAGGTGTCTGATGCACCCATGCACATGTCTTGAATGAGCTGCCTCGTCTCTGCAGGCTAGTGGAGAGGTTCTTACTAGACAACTATAAGCCCCATACTCTCTCCACGTACGCATTGACGCTGTACCGGTACAACTTTGAGGACGATGACGGCAAGGCCACAGCTGTTGGTGAGGCGATGTATGCTCAGCTGGCAGCAAGCACACCTGACACGGCATTGCCTTGCATGGCATGCTTGTGCACATCTTCTACCGGTCTGGGCGATCACAATGCACCAACTATACAGCCACGTTAGAAACACTTTGAAACTTGTGCGCAGCCATCCATGCCGACTAACAGGCCATCAGCTGCCGTTGGCACTGGCCTACGCATTGATACATAGTCGGTATGGAACACACCTAGTTCACACCATATCTTTACAGCACTTTGATAGCACAGATCACAACACTGCCTGCTCTCTGCACGCCTGCAGACATCTGGGACACCGCTGGTCAGGAACGATTCAACAGCATGCATGCATCCTACTACTACCGCGCTCACGCATGCATCATGGTCTTTGACGTCACACGTAAGGTCACATACAAGAACCTTGAACGATGGTACGACGAACTCCAGCACAACTGCAAGGGCATTCCCACCATCGTGGTAGCCAACAAGATAGACATAGACTACAAGGTCACGTCTAAGAGCTTTGCCTTTGCTGCCAAGAACAAGCTCCCCTTCTTCTTTGTCAGTGCCAGTGATGGCACTAATGTGGTCAAGATTTTTCAGATGGCCATACGGTCGGCCATTCAGTGGAAGGCGTCGCCCAAGGAGGACTTTTATCAAGAGGTGGGTGTCATCAACACATTGGTTTTGTAGGCGCTGCACATGTATCACGTGGGAACTCATGTATGCTGCAATGTGTGGCCAGGCAAGTGAGCGCATGTAATTGTCACACGAAGTTTACACCTGTACCACCTTGGAACCCTCTACGGCACAAGAGCAGAACCCAAACCCACAGCCACGGACAATACAATGCCTCTCAAATGTTTAAATTCTGAAGTGAGCCTCCAGATTTTGCTTGTGTATGTGTGAGTCTGGCTTTTTGGGTGTGACTGCGCGTGATACCAGTGTGACTCTCACTCTCACTCTCACTCCCATGTGCCATGTAGGTGCTTGACCTGTTGGGTGAGATCAGCATGGACAGCAAAAAGGCGCTGGAGGCGGCAGTCAAGGAGCAGGAGGAAGAAAAGGAAAAGCAGAAAACAACCGTGTAGTGCAACAGAAGTGCAGACCAGCACCAATCTTGGGCAGACTGAGAGCACAGCTCGTAGCCATCTAGTGAAATTGTGGATTGTTCAAACCTTGGAATGCTGTCCAGTCATGGCTTCTCAACGCCATCTACTGATGTCGTGACCCGCTTAATCCCAGCACCTATGCTTCAGAATGCAGGCAAGCACGCCTCTTGCTTACAGTGATGCCAGCTTTGAGGCTGGCTGGCTTGTGTTTGGCGCAGGGCATTGCACCTGTGGGCTTGGGGAATTGCAGGCCAGTGTGCGTCTGCGGATCATTTGGCCTGCAGTATGCCAGAGTACACCAGATGCAGCATGCTACTGTGCTGCTTGCAGCAGGTGATCAGGGAGATGAGATTAAAGTATTCAAGTGGCCACACAGCCTTGCAGCTGCAAAAGCGGCAAGCGCTGATTGTGGCCAGTTTTCTTTATTTTCATGTGACGCCTGCCGCTAACGTTGGCCGAGGGCAATCCTGTAAGAGTCTGCAATCAAGGCTCAAAATGAGGCATCAGCAGACCTGGCTGCAAAACCACCGAGTCATGCCGGCTCCCAAAAAAGTCGTGTCGGCACCTGTCGCGAATGTCCGAATTGGAAGTCACTCCTAGCGGCTGAGGCCACAATCGGGAACGACAATGTTCGTGCGACTGTATCGGCGATGCTGGTGATGCTCGATATGAAGCTGCATCGCGCTAGCCAAAGCGTCTGCCGGCGGCTGTCACAGGTCACGCACGTGCCTTGGCCTGTGAGTGTGCCATGCCCAGAGCACACACTGACCCGTGCCTACGCCAGGAGCAGAGAATGGGAGCCTGGCTCAGCTGCAAGGACCAGTAGACGTCCGAGGGATGTAGGCAGGTCCAGGCCTGGGCAGGGGGAGTGGCAAGAT
Source organism: Chloromonas sp. AAM2 (assembly GCA_004335635.1). Taxonomy (NCBI): domain Eukaryota; kingdom Viridiplantae; phylum Chlorophyta; class Chlorophyceae; order Chlamydomonadales; family Chlamydomonadaceae; genus Chloromonas; species Chloromonas sp. AAM2. Next base: position 6,775 of record QAXH01002412.1, on the reverse strand, counting down.
GCAGACAGGCCTGAGCAAGGCTACAGGCAGGATGATAGACGTGCCAGTCGAAGTGGAGGCAGGCGTTTTGAAGGGAGCAACAGAGCAGAAGGACGGCATGGCCAGAACTCAGAGCAGGACAGGCGTCCATATCCTGACAGGCAGGAAGAGGACTTTACAAGCCAGTATACACACACCTTCTTTGCCACGTGCCATCCAGGCCTTGAACAGGTGAGGTGGGCTGCCACAACCTGCTGCAACCTTGGACTGTCATGCTGAACCTTGGACAGCTTGGCACATGTGCCCAAGCACGAGCAGTTACAACAGGAGTTCAGGACCTGACAAGCCATGCATGTGCCTTATGCAGCACGCAGTAGGTCGGCTTTAGGTCGTGGCAAGCTGTTGTCACGTGCCTGCACCATGCAGATTGTTGCAGAGGAGCTACGTGGCCTGGGTGTGCCCCATATTAGTCCCGGCCGGGCGGGAGTGACATTCAGGTGTGAGAGGGCATGCTGGCAGTGAGGGTCAGCTCAAGAATGTCAGTAACCTAAGCCGCAAAAAGTGCAGGGTCTTTCACTTCTTGGGACCTCAAGACACACCCAAGATCAGCCGCGTAAATCTTGAACATTCTAACACAGGCACCTAAGCAGAGTTTGTTGCGAAATTGGCGGCATGGAAGCAGTCAGGTGGCGTAAGCAACATTGTATTGCATTGGTATGTGGGAGGTCATGTAAGCCAGGCGATGTTTACGCCCGGAAGCAATGCTTGACACAATGGAGGAATGGCAACCGATACAAGCAGCCAGGCTATGTGTTGTGTCTGTCTGCCTGTTGCCCTACTGCGAGTAGTCATGCCAGTCATGCCTGCTGCTGCTTTGACCCAGGAGCAATCATTTGGCGGATGGCTACCGGGCCAACCTGTGGCTGCGGGCAGCCATCCGGGTGCTGCTGCTGGTGAGAGGGGTTCCCTGATGTAATCGGTTCACACACACACACACACATACACACACATACACACACACACATACACACACACACACACAGAAGAGAGCACACGAGAGAGCAGAAGAGAGAGAGAGAGAGAGAGAGAGAGAGGGTGTGCGTGGCATAGGGCAAATGCAGCAGCCAGGGAAGGGTGAGCGGAGGATGCAACGGAACAGAGAGAGGGGCATGGGCTGGGCTTGCATAGCACCCAGTTGTTTGGTACGAGAGACTGAGCTTCCAGTTTGCGCGGCACAGTTTCACTTTCCACGTGCAGGCAGTTTTCAGGTTGCAGTTTCCAGGTGCAGTTTCTTGGTGGCAATCCATGAGTTGAAGCACCCACGTTAATCAAACTCAGGACTGAATGGAACGAGTGCCTGCCTGTTGGTTGTTGCGCAGTAGGGAACAATTGCTTAAAGCCAGTGTGTGCAGGCGTTGGTTGACCAAAGAAATGGAATGTGCACAATGGGCTTATTTGTGTGTTGACTGCTGCGCAGTTGGGCAGTGGGTCTCTGGACACCCGCAAGGATGGGTATCAAGCAGTGAGTGGCTGGGAGGGGGAGGGAGCGATGGTGGTTGCTGTTGTGCAAGCCTGTGTTTGGTTGAGGTGTGGTCGTAATGTTGGAGGCAAATGCCACATGCTTGGCAGCAGTAAAGCTGTAAAGCTGTAAACGTTGTTTCCAAACGCTGTAAGTTGCACTGTAACTCAAGTGTTTGCCATAAACACATACATCGTTGTTTGCGGATGCCCGCGGATCGTGTCGCACGACCAACGTTATACTCGACTGCGTGGAACTACATGCGATAGTCCCACCCCAGTCATGTGTGTAAGCGCACGGTGGTTCATGCATGCCCATGCATTGTATTGCATGCAGCTGTATGACGTGGTGCGCGGTTGTGGCGTGCGCTGGCAGGACATCATACCGCCTGGTGAGAGGGTTGGACTGAACTGCTAAGCACCCTGTGTGTGCTGATCTGTTCGAGGTCATGATGTTGCCAGCCAGCCGGAGCCTTGTTTCAAACGAACACGTTCAGAATGAACAGATGCCCATGGAAAATTGCGTGCAGCAGGAAGACGGCCGTCGTTGAAGCAAGCAAAGGAAGCAAACCTGAGGCGGACACTGTTTTGTGACAAAAGAAGCCACGGTTTTTGTTGATGCGTTTTGCCCAGCTGAACCTGTCCCCCCCACACTACTGTGGCTCATCTTTATGCGTCTCACCACAAACAGTTCATGTCAGTTGGTTCTGAAATCAGACCCTCATGCCTGTGCTTCTGTTGGACTCCAGGCGCCTCGTTCAGCGTGGAGCCCCGGCTGTGGAGCTGCACCGGGGTCACCTCCTCGCGCCTTGTGTGGCAGAGGGTCAAGGACGCGGTGTGTGACACAGTGTTCGATGCAAGGTGCGCAGAATGGGCGTGTGGAGCGGCTCGCACACCATCAACCCTGCATGTATGCGAGTAAGGCTGAGGCTAACCATATCTGTACTATACACACACGTACAGCACTGTTCAACACAATGCGAGCGCAGTCTCGTCTCCCTTGCTCAATGCATGTAGATGAGCTTTTGAGTCACTTCAGAAGTGCAGGAAGTTTGACATTACCATTGCGTCTAGGATGCATAAAAGCACAGGCGCTCAACAGGCAGAGAGGCGGCAGCCAACTATCAATGTCCTTTCGGTGATGAAGCTAGTCTAGGAATTCTCCCCTTGCACCGACTTTGAATCACTGGATAGTATCGTAGCACGCATGTAATCCGCACATGCCCGTAGGCGCGAGCGGCCGCAGCCCCCCTCGGGCGACGTGGCTGACGTGCCCCTGTACGTGGCCGCCTACCAGGACCAGGTCACGCTGTACAGGGACATGAGCGGGGCCAGTTTGCACAGGTAGGACCATGCAATCATGTGACTCTTAGAAATGGCAGGCTGGTGGCGAGCAGCAGGAATGCTCGTTGTGTTTGTGCACTCATCGCATGTTGCTGGTCCTGCTCCATGGGTGGCTCTAGAGAGGAGTGCATGTGAACAAGACCCAGTGTGCTCAAGTGGACCGTTCGTATGCGCGACTTGAGAGGGGGATGGACGCAAAAGGATCTCTTTGTAGGTGGAATGCTGGTGTCAAGAAGTGGAAAAGTTTTTTTGCAATCTGGAGCAAAGGGCCACACAGGATGTGTTGCTGCTATCCTTCTACTTGCACTGTAGTGCGGTGAATAAAGTATTCCATTTACTATCTACTACTTCCATGTACCACTTCCACTAGCACCAGCACACCATCGTGGTGAAGCGGCAGTATTGTGTTGCAGAAAAGAAGTTTGCCAGTTCTAGGACAGTTTGTGCGAAGGACAGTTTGCGCCACTTGGTGCTGTTGGCTGTGGTCTGTGCTTGTGTTGTCCCACACCAGGGCGTCACACACCACTTCAATATAATGGCATCAGTCATGTTGCTGTTCTTGTTCTTGTTGTTCCGTGTTATGGCATGGGCACATGGACGCTAGGTTCACGCAACAGATCACTGCTCCCTGGCATTCAAGCAGCAGTGCTGCTGTCCTCCTGTCCCTCACAGGCGCGGCTAAGGACCAGTGCACGTTGTCTCTGATTGGATTGTGGCACGTGCTCACTACAAATCAGGTGCTGCTGTTGTGCGTTTCCCGCAGGCGCGGCTACCGAGCGGGCGTGATGCACCGGTCCCCGCTGAACGAGGCTGCGGCTGCGGGGGTGCTGCTCATGGCGGGGTGGCACACGCGCTGCAGGGAAGGTGAGGCCAGGCGACACCTTGATGGTGCGCTTGCACACCGTGCTGCAGAACCATGCCTGCTGCGCTGCAGACCGAACAGTGCTGTGCTGCAGACCGAACAGTGCTGCGCTGCAGACCGAACTGGCACTTGCAAGCCGCTCAAGCAAAGCAACTGTTGGCAGTGCAGCTGTTGACGCGCCACAGCAGGCAACACAGCACAACACGGCACAACACAACACAATGCAATGCAATGCAACACCGTGTACAACGTTTGTTCCTGACCCCTGCAGGCGCTTCCCCAGTACTTGTTGACCCCATGTGCGGCAGTGGCACATTGCTCATAGAGGCCGCTCTCATCGCACACAACGTAGCACCAGGCCTAGCCCGGGCCCTCGGGGGGCAAGGGGGTGAGCAGAGGGGCCTGACGGCCTTTCCCTGCTACAGTTGGCCGGATGCAGACACAAAGGTGCGCACGTGGACAGCATTTATATGGAATAGCGACACAGCAGGTAGAGTGTGCACCAGGTAGATGTGTTTACAGCAGAGACGCTATTACAGGATATGGACTGGGATGCACACCGCCCTGAACTACCCTGACCAAGGCAAGGTAACAAGCGAGGCGAGCAGAGCAGAGCAGGAATAATAGGCTGCAGAACGGAGATCAGACCCGGTGCCGCTGTGGTTGACCTGGCTGTGATGTTCTCAGGTTGGGGTGAGGGTAAAAGGCGGACCAGCATGTGGCTTTCTGGCAGTTGCAGCTACCCATGTGCCCTGTTCTTGCCGCAGGGCTGGCGGGATGCAGTGCAACAGGCGCAGGACACCGCACAGCCCACATGGCAGGGCTATCTGTACGGCAATGACGTGCATGAGGTGCGGTGCATGGTAATGGTGCATGAGGGCCTGGTTAGACCAAGACAGCATGCAACCAAAACGTCAAGCACAGTTCTGATGTTGAACCCAGCTGGCAGCAAAGGCAATTGAATTCCGTTGGATTCAGCTCGTTCATTCGCTCATTGTTTACCCTACTTTTCTAGACTAGTTGACTAGCTATATGCTTGTGGGAGATTCAACCGAGTTTGAAGCCATAAACTAATCCGTTACACAGACTAGTTTGGAGCAGTACGGTCAGTGCTTGCTAATTCCAAGCACAACAGCCTGTTCCTGGTATTGTTCGTGCACAGGTCGCCTTGGGTCTTCACTGGTGCATTAAACACATGTACAGATAGACAGATAGGTAGATAGACAGATAGATGGATAGATGGATAGACAGATAGCCTGTTGCTGATCACTTGAACACAGGGCGCCCTGAGCCTGGCCATGCGTGACGTGCGCTCCGCCCGCATGACGCACTGCATACGGCTGCACCAGGGGGACTGCGCCACATGGAAGCTACCACAGGTGGGAGGGTGGAGAACGTTTTGTACTTGATTGTACGTCAGGGCTGGTCTGCGAAATGGCAACGTGTACACTCAGAGGCTGAGCAGTGGGCCTGTGATGCAGTAAAGCCTGGTTCCGCACGCGTAGCGACCGCTGCGCCAACAGCTCCGTTGTATAAGCGCACGTCCTCACTTAGCCTGGCTTCACGCTGCATCACAGCTGCATCGCTGTTGATTTGTTGTGTCAACACAAGTAGGGGCACTGACGGTAGGCCATTTGGAACGTTCAAACAAGTCTTTGGTTCACTCAATGGTGCATGGGCGCGATGGTACATGCATGCTGTTCTACACGTTCACTTCTCCTGCCCCCGTGTTCAGGTGCCCCATGTGGTTGTAACCAACCCGCCCTGGGGCATGCGCCTCATGGCTGACTCGCAACAGGCACTTCCACAGGCACCCGCCAGAGGGGGCAGGTGAGCGCTGGAGTAGGATAGGATCAGAACTCTGTCAAACATGCTATGCCAGTCATGACTTGCTGTATGCTTGAACTTGTCAGCCACGTCGACCACACCATGCCACATCTGCACTGCATGACTGGTCTGTGCTGCAGGCCCAATGGGTCGAACCCGGATGATGACGGTGTGGGGTCTGAGCCCGCGGGCGCTGAGCAGCTGCAGGGGTGCTGGAGGGGCCTGAGTGACTTCCTCAGGGACCAGTGTGCGGGTAAGACACGCGAGCTGCTGCGCAGGTCCGAGCCGTTTATGACCAATCTGAGCCATTTTATTTCCTTTGGCCTCAACTCTTGCTTGGTATAGTCTAGTCCGGATTTCCCTGGTTTTCGCAGTATTTTGCTTGTATGTCTCTCTACGCCAAACACATGTTGCTCCTTGCTAGTGCAAGTACAGTACCATGGACCGCCACACTCCGTGTCCCAATGCTGATTTACTGAGTTTACACCTGAATGCAGACACTGATGTGATGGTGTTGTCCGGCAACAAGGCCAACTTCAACTACCTGCGCATGAAGGCCTCCCACAAGCACCAACTGACGGTGGGGGGTGTGGAGGTGCGCGCTCACATGTACCATGTGCTGCCGGCCAAGGACAGGCCACCCCCCTCATGGAGGTCCGCTGTGCAGGATACAGTTTGACGTTTCTCATTAATCACTTTGGCAGCAGTGCACAAACTTTACAACTCAACCTCAGTAACGGAGTATGTTGGTAGGCGGTGGTGACTGCCAGTACTGGGACATGGGCAGTGCAAGTGGTGGCTGATTACCAGAGACCCAGAACAGGATGTCACATTGACAGTGACACAAAGACATCACTTCGACACATTTAACCTTACAATTCAACACGGTTTGGTTCACCTTAGTGCGGCACGCGTTCAGAGTTATGCTTGCTTCAATTGACAACGTGCTTTCATTGTACTGGACCACACTTCTGAGGTCAGTTGGACTGGCTAACCCTCGCAGGTGGCCTGTTGCCTCTGCAGATGCATGCCAGCTGCAGTTCGTTGGCTGTCTTCTTTCATGACGTCTGTTTTGCCTGCCCCTGCCGGTACACCTTCCTCAATCTCGTGGTGCCTATGGCGCCTGTGTAAGAAGTTTCTGAGGAGGGCACACCCCGCCTTCCGACCCTGCACCAACCCACGCCATATATATATATATGTATTTACACCAGGGAAGCCGTCAGAGGACACGGAACGGGATGGGCA
>QAXH01002410.1:0-17216 GCA_004335635.1 Chloromonas sp. AAM2 | reverse complement strand
AAACTCATTCGCAACGCAGCTGTCCATGCGCACGCCATCCTGACGACGCGAAGACAACTGGAAGGCGACGTGACCAAAAACGCAGGAATTCAGAACCGTTGGGCCGACTATAAGAAAAGAACGGGGGGCAGGGTAGGGTAGGGTAGGAACGAGCGCCCATCATGGGGGCTGGGCTTGGGTGTCCACCTCCTTAAACACGCCTACCGGCGTTCCCTTTCTTTCTTTCTTTCTAGAGATAGGGATTGGACCCGCCTTGATTGTTGAAAGCTGTTGTAAGAGGCAGCTAGATTTATGACTGATTTCAGCAGCACCAAAGCTGATCCCAATGAGAAAGAGTGTGCAAGGTACTGCTTCCTACAGCACGACGGCAAGAGCAATTGTCTGATCTGTACGACAGGAAGGCTGGACCGTGTGTAATGTTGGGGTGTTTGCTTACAGTGTTTGCTTACCTGCATGGAATGAAGCTGGGTCCAGATTTGATGGGGTTCGTGGTGACCCAGTGGAACCTGGTACGTGGATACTGGGCCTGATGCGCCCTAACATCAACAATCCATTCCTGCAACCAACAAGTGTTCTGCCCGAGTCAAGTGAGTCACCTGCCTATCCCTGAGCAGAAGAGTCGCAACGCTTAGCAATCATGGGGCGTATCAGCTTGAAATATGTGCAACATGTTTGATCATGGGAGAGTTAGGCCACCAAAAGCCAAGGGGGATCTCAATGACCTTGTGGACACGTTATCTGCAGGAACTCTGCATGAAGCAGTGGGCCTGCTGACCTCCATACATGCTGGTATGGCTTGGAGTACATGGCATGCCTTGGAATATGTTCAACATGGTATGGCTTGGAGTACATGGCATGCCTTGGGATATGTTCAACATGGCAAGCTGTTGCCACATGTCCAACTGTATGCCACGGCTATCCATGGCTGCACACAATCCTTCTGCAGTGACATGGACACGCACGTACACACGTCACCTGCAATGACTTGGAGAACTGCTGTGCGTTCCACCTGGACGGCGCCTGGAAGGACAGCGGCCACTGGCCCCAGTTCACAAACACGTGCGTGCAGGCGCTGGGGTCGTTCCCTTGCGGGCCCACCACGGTCCTGACCCCCCAGTGGATTGGGAAGAAGTCACACTTAGCCACTTGCTTGTTATGGCACCGACATTCTCTGTGGGTAGTCTCATTGACTGGCATTCTTGGTGACAAGGGTGCCAGGGCGTCTGCAAACCCATCCGCCATGTACCGGGTCTGACTGTCCCACACGAAACAAACGTGCTTGTTGGCTAAGCCTGCGTGGAGGTCTATGGCCTTCACGGGACGAAAATGGCAGCCCCTGGGCTGGTATTGGATGAGGTCTGGGTTGTGAGAGCTCTCCAGCGCGCTGAAGATGGTGGTGTTGCGGAGCATGGCCTCGGCCATCTGCTCTTGCAGCAGCCATGACCCTTCAACCCAGGTACTGCTGGAAAGGTTGCAGACAGGCCAAATGGCTCGCTTGCAGTAAACACAGGGCTCTTGATCTGGAATGACTGGATCGTCCATGTCATCTGAAGCAATGGCCCCGTCCTCTGCCTCAAACACTGTGAACTTGGTCTGTGCGAGGGTGGTCCACCTGTCCTGGTCTAACCGGAGTGCGCTCTTGCCATTGCTGAACCCAGTGTAGAGCAGATGCACCTGTAGGTCATAGATGCCTGGCAGCAGCCCTTTGATCACGGCGTAGGCTACGGAGTCGTGCACAGGTTCCGCAGCGTCACAGACCTCCACCCGATCGCCTGTGACCCGTGTCACAGACCTCCACCCGATCCCCTGTGACCCGTGTCACAGACCTCCACCCGATCCCCTGTGACCCGCTGCTCACGGGTTGTATGCTCGCAGTATGAGAGGGTCAGGGGCTGGACCTGCCTGCCCACTACACGAGCACTGAAGACGTGCCTGCAAGTGCAAGCCAGCGATTGCACGCAATGAGGACACTTTTCGTTTCAATTGCTTGGCATCGTGCGCAAAGTGACCGTTATCGCCATCAGGGCACCGTTGCATGCTCAACGTGCCAAAAGCAGCTGTGGGCAGCTGCGATGGACGTCTGCGCGCATGCGCATGCTGGGGCTCGCACTTGTTTGCAGTGGCATCAATCATCACTTCTGGCATGAGATGAACCGGGTGTGGGCACCATCTCATGGAGTGCAGCATCTTCAATGGTGTGTGAGACATGCGGCTGTGTGTACCTGGGTGGTGAATAGATGGCCAGCAGCAGGGTCTGGTTGTTGACTGTCTGGCACAGCTCGCCTGCCATCGCAGTCCTATTGATGGACATGGCCGTGCAGCTGTCCGTCGGCGTCTGGAGGTCCAGCATGTTCCCTTGTTATGGTAGTGTACTGAGGGCTCTCGTGCAGTCGTCTGGCGTAACACACCTGCATGCCACACTTTGACGCTATCACTTTGACTGGCGTGCGAATGGCCATCACCAATACTGATAGGCCGAAGAGCCACCACAGATGACGGCCAGCTTACCACATCTCTAGCCAGCAGCACAGCACAAACCACCAGGATGCCGAGAGACGGCCTCATAGATTGCGAATTTATTTGATGAACGGCGATAAGCGGGCAAGGACTGATATGTGGCCGCTTCAGCGAGCTCAGTGGCTGCGCTGGCCGCTTCAAGGAATTCAAAACCAGCAGTTTCCATCACATGCATGTGGTGGAAACCGCTAAATCTGAATTCACATTGCTTTTGTTGCCGTTGAAAAGTCGGTATCTGCCACTATGACAGTGGTGTTTGCCACCTCTCCAATTACATGGACCAGGCCTGCACTGATGCTACGTGCATGGTCGCCTTGTGTAAAGAACTCGATGAACAGAATCAATTTGTCATTACACATATTTAGCAGGGATCAACACATGGCTGTCTACAATGATAACTGAGGCTCAGATACATGCCCTGTGCAGCAGTTCATGTGTTCATGTGTTCGTGTTATCGTATGTGCTCGTTCCTGTGTTGCCTGCAGCGCCGTGTCCTGCACTGTAGCTGGGTCAGTCACAATAGGGTTCTTATTCGTCATGGGCTTCCCCCACATGGCGCACTTTATGATCAGGCTGGCGCTGGCGCTGCAGGTGGGGCCATGTGGGGGCACATGCAGAATGCTGATGGCTGCATCCGTCAACAGAAAACATATCAGCAACTAAACACAACAGAGAAAACTGCATACGCCACAAAGGTAGGCCAACTAATAATGACTAATAATTTTGGCGGTCCTTCACATCCCTGCACCGAATGAGCTGGACTCACCGTCGGAAGGTGAGAGCACAGCAGAGTCCTTATATCTAGGGGTTCAGAGATGTTTTGAGGCTGCCTGCTGCTGGGAACAGTGGGATAACAGTTGGGAACCGATTCGTGCAGACACTTGTCTAGACGATAGGACGTTGTATAAGCTAGAGAGGCATGACTTCCTCAAAGGGGATTCCTGCATTGATTTATCCAGACACGGTGGCGCTGCACACAAGGGGCAATTACCATCCCATGTTCGTATTCCATACTCATGTTCACACCTGCTGTGTGACCAGCAATTGGTGATCACTGCTTTCAACTGCTCCCAGACATCACAGCTTCTGCAAGGTGCTTCTGCAAGGCTGCAAAGGCTACGAACAGCGCAAGTCATGGGTTTGAGTGATGGAGCATTTTGAATTTAGGACGATGTAGGAAAGGATGCAAAGAGGAAAGCAGAATGTGCATCACGTGCTCGGGCCGAACAGATGCAAGTTTCATACATAGCACGGTGGTACTGTGCGTGGTATTGTGCAGCACTTCCATTCAAAAGCATGAGATCAAATGGCTTTGTGGCCGCACACCGCACTGCGCCACGAAAGGACACCAAATACTGCATTTTTCAAAGTCTCTGGTTGTAACGTTGCGTCTGTAGGGGGCCCGAGAATACTATTCAGTCACCATTTACAAAATTCATGGGATTCCTCCTTATGTGATCGTGCATGCAGGTGACGCTGCCCGAGCAGACCACCTAGGAGGGCAGCCCTGGGGCAGCCCCACAGCCACCACTCGTATCACCGGCTCTAGAGGTCTGCAGCGGCCAGAGGCAGAGCGGAAAGACCAAGACGGGCCGGGCCGGGCAAGACGTCACAGTGAGAATAACGACTGTGTGACCTGTCAACCCAGTGGCTACATATCGACACCCAGCACCGTGTGCTGCGGCAAATGCATGTCCCTGTATATCCTGAGTCCTTGTATGAGACGTGCTAATGGTGTGCACTCCCACTTTTAACACTCCCACTTTTAACACTCCCACAACACAGATGCAGAAAAGGAAGCAAACAGGAAATCAAAACGTGCATGGCATGTTTGGCCGCAGATCTGCAAGTTACATGATGATAGGCTTACATGGTGGTGTGCGGCGCATCCATTCAAAGGTCATATGCTCAAGGTGGAAAGCATGAGATCACAAGGCTTTGTGGCCACACCCTGAAATGCGCCACAAAAGGGCGCAATCATAGTTCCCTGTCAACACCTGCTGTGGTCATGTCATACTTCCAACACTCCACGGTGTCCTTCATTGCCTGACAATCGCCTGCGCATTTCTTGCATCATCTCAGTACACATGGATAGTGAGGCCTCAACATCACACAATCAGACCATCACATCAACGTTGCCTTGGACCGCTTCCATCTACTGAGCTGGAGGCTGACACTGGAGCAATCTTGCTCAGTCACGAAGGATTGTTGCGATTTGAGCACACCGCTTTCTTGCGAGTAAACTGACAGCAGCAAAGGGAAAAGAAGAGATGCCCAGCTGAAGGGGAGGTAAAGGAAAAGGAGGATGTAGACAAAAACTTGAAAGAGATCCGCTTGTTGCTCATCCAAGCAGCCAAGCCGTGAATACAAACTAGGTACTGACAATATAATTTTCCGACTCAGGCAAAACATCAACTGGGCAACAGCCAAGGTACAAACACAGGCACGTGCTTGTGGAGTTTATTTGGGAACCTCTTGAGTAGTCTGCATGTCTGCAACCATGTCCCCAAACGCGCAACAGCAGCAGGGTCTTGCCAAGGTGCTGCGCCAAGACCAATTGCCCGTCGCACAGGCCATCTGCTGCTTCAGCGCCATGTCAGGTTGGTCCTCAGTGACTATGTGCCCGCTGGCAGCAGCGACCTGCCTGACTGTAGCCTCGTGTCCCGCTGGTGCCGCTGCCAACTGCATGCTTGACACTGGTTGACTGGAGGGCGCAAAGCCAGGATCGACTGAAGGGCCCACATGAAAGGCATCGGACTGCTCACTGCACAGAAGGAGGATATCGAGGCCACCCAGCTCGCAAGTCCTTGGCTTCAACATGAAGGCGTCATGACTTCTGTAGAAGTCCATGTGAGCCGCTTCCGATCTTGAGCACCCGGATAGGAGAATCTTCTGGTTGCTTTCCTGTGTCGCTGAGCTGTGTGCTTGTAGCTGGGGCGGACTTTGGGTTTCCAGGCGTCAGGCTGTACCACACAAATCCACACAGGGCTATTGAGTAGCCGAGCAGCTGCATGGGAGCGACCTGGGTGCATGAAGTCACAGGGGTTAGGTTGGAGTGAGTATACAACCAGTCCTTTACGAGAGATTGACAGGCGGCCATTGACTTCCAGGTTTCACCTTTTGAGTTCCAAGTGGTCATTCAATACCAAGTACTTATTACGGCGGGGTTTTCAGGCTTAGTACCAGCAGCCCAATGCGCACTTCTTTCTCAGGGTAGGTCAGGGCGGTACACATCCCGACCCGTGTCATGTGACGGCTTCCCTGATGTGAAATTGCCTTTTCTTATTACGATTGACCATGGGTTGTTTTTCCCATGACAATTCAACTGGTGCCTTCCCTCGCCCCGCCAAACTTGTTCAAAGAAAACAAGCACACGTTCATGCCTGTTCCTGCGAGCAAGTGTGAGTGCCTTCCAGGTATGACGTGGAGTGGGTACCAGGCGGCCCTTGGATTTGGAATACTCATCAGCAAACACCATGAGTTTACTATGCTCGTCCTCGCGTCTGACCCACCTTCTCGGCATACAGGAGCATTCCGCATGTGACGATGAGCGGGCCTCTGATGGCCGCCAGCAGCTTGACTGTGGTGGCCGAGGATAGCTGAATCACAAGGTTGGTCACGTAGGAGGTGCCGATGCCAAGGAAGGAAGCGAGCGCAAAGGCGGGCCAGTAACGGATTATCACAGCACCTGCTGACAGAATCAAACAGCGATTCCTGAGTGGCAGTAAGGGTGTGCAACGGATGCAGAGGCATGAGAGAGGGAAAACAAACGTACAATGGCAGATTGGTTGTGTCTTGCGTCTGAAGGCCTGTCATCTGAAGGCTCAAGCACTTGCTGAATATCACTGCCCGCCTTGACCTCAACTTCAACTGCGGTGCCTTTGTTGTGACTTGCCTTCCTAAACGCTGGATAATTGCTTGTGACAAAGAACGGACGTCTTTACCGTGCCTGCTCAAACTATTGTTCTACTTTTGCACCAGGCTTGCTGGCCATTCCATGCCATTGCCTGTGCTGGCCGTATGCAGCTCGTGCTGGGCTCTCTGGCCCTGCCGCACGACCCACCTGCGTTGGAGGCTATGAGCTTCCGACCCTCAACGATGCACATGAGCACGAACAGGGTGCCGGCAGCGGGGCCCGATACGGTGTACACGGTCTGCCAAGGGCTCTGCTGCCGTTGCTACAGGCAGGGACACGCGAAACACAACATGCACGTTTTGGTCGGTTGCCGGCGCATGTTTTTGTTGCTTGCCGGTGTAAAGAACATATGGTCTGACAACAGCTACGCATGTGTGCGATGTAACTAAACAACTATTGCAGCAGGCGACCTGCACCATGTGACAACTGAAGAGGCAAGTTGCTGCTGCTGCTGCTGCTGCTCCTGCTGTTGCTGCAGACGCCCTCTGAATCCCTATTATCCCTACTATTACTCTATGCGGTTTCAGCTAGGCTAATGTAAATGCTGTGCCTCGCTACACTGGCTATGCCGCACCTGTTTGTACTGAAACATAAAATCTAAGGCTCTGTCGATTGATGCAACCCATGCTAGTTGCTGTCTGTAGTTGGAAAAGTGAAAAGAAAGGAAGAACCCTGAAGAGAGAAATCCAGCCCGGACATCACACTGTGTTTGTCTACACTGGCGACGCACCTGCATAAGGTACTGTAAGAGTAACATCCTTGTGATTTCCAAGCCAAACGACAGGCCTAGTACGAGCAAGCCCAGCGGCACCAGATGCGCCTGTGCAACACCAACACACAAGCTCAGGAATGGGGCTGCCGGCAAGACAAGCCAGGGAAGATGCAAGGATGCCTGCACACAGCTGACCAAGGGTACCGTACTGCTCCAAACTTGTTGCAAGGGTGACTAGTTTTTGGATTCGCCCGAAAACAGGGTTGTGTTGATGACGGATTGCTGAACTTTCGGCGGCTCAGGGCTCAGCCATGAGAGTCCATGCGACCGATGATAAGAGTCAGTGGTGCGAGCCTAACTAGGTTGCAAAGGGGTTGGAGCACCACGGCATGTCTCCGCACGTCAGTGGCATGGCTGGCCATGTAAGGACTGCACACTGCACACTGGGTGTTGAATTGACAGGAACTCTAGGCAACCTAGAGAATACGTGGCAGCATCTGCGCGTCCGACAACCAACAACACTGTGCACATGAATGCACACATGAATACACAGCCGAATTGCATGAACGTGAAGCGTTCTGTGCACGAGGTGGCGTTGCTGGGGTCTCCTGAGATATGTTGTAATGGTTTTTTTGTTGCTTTTTCTTTTCTTTCAACGCAGGCCCATGATGCTATCTACCGTACTGCTCGTAGTGAAGGTTAGCCATCCACAGGCATGGCTAAGTTAGTTGCCTTAATTGGTAAGTTTCACTTTGATCTGTGACGATCTCACCACACCTGTTGACGGACTACGCAAAAACGGAGACCGAATGGCAGCGCCAGAAGAAAAACGATGAAGCAAAACAAGCCAGTATCGGCGGCAAACGCAAATCCTTCAAGAACGCATAAGTACAAAATGCCCTCTTCTCAAGACGCTAATAAGTTGGGCACGCAAAGTCATTTGAAGCAGTACGGTATGTGATGGTTCCCACCTCTCCATATGCGCTGATGCTACACCCAACAGCCGACAGCACCACTGCAATGATCTGACTGTTGGTGGGTGTCTGCAGGCTGGCTGCCCAGAGCGCCAGGAGGGTGAGCAGGGGCAGCAGGGACCGCGCCATCTCAAGGAAGGCGACCTGCACAGCACAGAACCACATGCATGTGTGCGTTTGATTGACACGTCACTACAAGCCCAAAATAGTCGCACTTGGTGCCGAAACGGCCAACCTGTTGCCTAAGATCGAAATCGTGGCCATGGCTCCTCATTGGTTGAGACATTCCGTCAGGGCCGACCTAAACAACAACTGCGAGGCTGGAGCTGAGAGGTCGAGCAGTGCACACATGTGTGGACAGCTGTGCTGCAAGGGTTCTGGCATGGGCCTTGACACAGGATGTTCACGTCTAATGCCCATGGGTTGAGCAATTGCAAGCTCAAACAACAGGTTGCTTTTACCCAGTTGAGCTGTGAAAGCAGGATTAGGAAAATGAGAATGAGATGGTAAGAAGAGGAAGACTCACCGTCAGTAGCAGATAGAGCACGTTGGACAGCCAGATGCCCACCCCCTGAGCCGCGCCCACAGGTGCCACATGCGTGGTCCAAAAGTGCCTGTGATTGCGATTGGGGCAATCTGATGATTGACCGGGGCAGTGTGTCTGGGCGCATGTCCTGCTTGCAATGTGCACTCAACGCTGCGTGTAATGTTGTTTCCCCAGTAGTGTACGTACCTTGACGTGCAAACCTCCAGGACACCGAACACTTGTTGGCTAATATAGCTAAGTTTGGGTTGTATTACACACAAAGGTACCTGTCGTGGAGATTCGTGGTTGGTGGTTACTGCATGCACTCCCGGTGCCACACACAACCGAAGGAAACGGAGGAATGTTGACTGCATTGCTGATGCTGGTGAAGCATAGGAACACTTGCTACTAGGCATGGACCAACCCCTGTACTTACCAGCTGACCCCAGGAGCAGCAGGGGGCTGGGTCAGCAGGATTTGCTGCTCCTCTTCATGCTCTGTGGAGGTCTTGTCAGGTGAAGGCGGCGGCCGTGACATCCACACGATAATGCCAGAAACAATGAAGGCTGTCACTTGTCCCATGCATGACAGGGTTATTGGGTGAGGAAAGCCCTCCAGGATGATGGAGCGGTTCACTAAGACAATTGCTGTGCTGCATGTCAACCTGCAGGCATGGAAGGTGCATGCGGCGTGGGCAGCTGGACGCCAGACCTGCGTCTAATAAATGGCAGAAAGGTGCATTCGTACGGATTCATGGGCGGTCCATGGAAAAACAATGTCAGCAGGAAAACTACCGTACGACCGTTGGTGGAACTTGGCAATTGTTTTTGGAAGGGCTTCATAACGACTACTTTCCCTCAAAATTGGCGGACCCGGCGGCGCTCTTAGATGTGCACAAGTGTTTGGCGAAAGCTGCAAACACTCTCAAACGCATGGAAACACAACACGCAACAATACTGCACGCAACTCCACTACACGCAACTCCACTACACGCAACACCACTACATGCACACATGACACCAATAACACACACATGGCACCGCACTTCAAAAGTGTTCAGGCTGCCATCCATAGCCATTCAGGCCGCTGTTCACAGTCATTCGCTCACTAGGATTTCTTTATCACAACCCTGCGCCCAAAGCAACATCACGGGCCGCAGCAGGCTGGGTGCGACTTGTATGAGGGCGCAGCAGTGGGCCATCACTGTCGTCTCCGGAACTGCTGGCAACCATATCCTCATCATGGCCACGAGGTTTGCTGGGCGGAAGCAGCGGCTGCTAGCTGAGGGCAATACCGCGAAGTTTGAAAATGCCGTTGAATTTGACCGTTTTCCCGAGCGTGCACCCACGCTAAAAATGCGGTGGGAGCCGCCTTGGAATCCCGAATACTGGGAACTTTATGGTACTACGGCGAGACAACATGTCGCACGACGGTGATGGCGTCACAATGCAGCCATGCCCCATGCAACGTGTGAATATCCCATGGGCCTAGGGCGCACCATCATGACAAGCGATGCTACATGTATGGCGTGTAGTACATGCCAAAGTGATTGGTCTGGCTGAATTTTCATGTCCCTGTTGACTTTTCAGGCAGCACCATTGCTGATCCAAGAGCTGGTTCAAGAGCTGGTTCTGCATAGGCTGTCCACGCCATGCGCCTGCCTCACCAGAGCAAGCAGCAAGCAGCAAGCTGCAGCCTGCCTGAAAAATCTCGACGTGCAAAAGCAGTCGAAGGCTGGCCCATCCGCTATGGAAACCCGTGAGTGCCTGCGAATATCAATGCCATACATGATGCAGCCATGATGCAGCCATGATGCAGCCATGTCATGTTCTTGGATAAATACACCATGATCTGCAGGAGGCAACTTTATGTAGTGCGTCTGCTGCTCACCTATGGCGGGTCAACTGCTGTTAGAGGGTCATGAACATGATCAATCGAGGGTGCTGACAGGCCTGCTGCCTGTGACTTCTTGATCTTCTGTGCCAGAGAGTCTATGGCCAAAGTTTCAGAGACAGGAGCTCTGTAGATGATGGTGCTCAGGCGGCATATGTCGTCTTTTGAGAGGCCCAGAGCGGCACAGACCTACGAATCTCGTTCATTGGGTTCACCTTGCGATTCCATTCAGAGCTGTTAATCTCCTCGTGCACCATAACGCCAGGGATTAAACCGCGAGATAGACAACCGGCGTAGACCCGGCGACCGGTTGTGATATCGGTTTCACTGGATCTTGGACCATTCGTGGGGTTCAAATCCCTTTTCGACAGGCTGCGGAATGGTGTTGATTTCCAGCCCAGCGCACTTGTCCCCTCCAAAGCGGGACCTTCACTGGACTACCGCAAGATTCAAGATTCGCGCAGCCCATGATCAATGTTTTGTGTGCAAACATTCATTTCGGTGAGAAGGCTCTTCCCTCAGGAGGCACAGCTTCAAGTGCTGCAGGCCCACTGATAACCAGAAGACAGTGTTGGTAGTTTTCCTAGTCGTCACTAATATGGGCATTTTCAGTGCCTGCTCCATGTAATCCCTCCCAGCAATCTGGCTGGCGCCTAGACGCCTTTGACCAGGAGAACATGTCAGTGCACACACATTCTAGTCCCAGACTTGGAGCGGCAGGCATAGCGCAGCGAGCTGATGCCCCTAACGTTAAGCAGCCATGCGCAGCGTGATCTCTTACACTGAGCAGTGGAAGGTGTCGTTCAAAATGGTTTGCACCATTTTCAGCAGCCTGCATTGCCATTGAGAATCTGCCCTGGCTGCCTGGTCCTTACATGAAGTAAGTGACATGACATGGCCCCTGAAGCAAGGTGCAGTGTCGTATGATTGTGGCAGTCTTTGCTGACCCTTTACTTGAGGCGGGCCAGTGAGGCGGTTCTCCAGTTATTGACAGTTTGGTCCACTGGCAAGTCCTGTATGTCTGGACCCATTCAGTAGATGAAGCAGGGTCTGGGCAAAGCACCAGGCTCCTGTAGCACTGCAACTTGTGTGGACGCTGTGGCACGTATTTATTATTATTATGATCAAAAGGAGGACGTAGAAACAGCAACGTGGCACTTGTTCCTTCCAGTCATGAACACTGCGAGTTTAGTGATACCTGTTTGACCTGACTCAATCCATAACTTGCCCAATTCTCCGAAGCTGAACCACAAACCCACAACATGCAGCTGGCTTTGATCAATCAGTATCACCATCGCAGACGAGCTGTCAAGCCTGAACTACATGATGGGGACTAACCCAAGTGAACAACCACCTGGAAGTGGTCCCAGACTGATGTACTGCACTGTCCTATGCTCAGTGCCAGACAACGCTGGGCCAGGTTTACCACTCCAACCAGGACACCTCATCTCAGCCGCACATGACACGAAATCAACGCCACGGTTACACACCTGCATCACGTCACTGTCTGTCTCACACGAATTGTCCCAGAACTGGCAAACTTCTTTTTTTGTCTTGCATTCTTGCATTGGCTCATCTTCATCCTCATTCCCTGCCCTTACATGCAGCAATCAATGCAGTTTTGAAAGCAAGTCTCGTACAGACGGCCTGCCTGCGCATATATGCACAGAACATCTTGAATGCTCTTGCTCGTCTTGTTCAAAGGGAGGAGTGTACCAAGTCCGTGCAACATGCATGTGAAGGGGATTATGGCACCCCGAGATAGTAGTGATGGCGGCCACCCTTGGGGTGGTATCCTGTTTGCAGACCCTGTTAGGCCTGAAAAGGACAGTGATTCTGGCATTGACAATGCACAGAAACCTAGCTGGAAATTGTGCTTCATGATCCCTAAAGACACTCAATTGCCATTGTGATCCACACACGACGCCTGATGCACTTGACATGCTGCATCAGATCACTAGGCATTGAACGTCTTCGTTACAAAGCGTGAGCAAGCCTAGAGAGAAAACGGCGTCCAGTGTGCTTTGTGTGCTTATGCGGACGACTGCTTGCAAATGAAGTGGCCCTCATGGTCATAAGCACTGCTGATCATTTCAGGCGTGCTGTCAATGTGGCAATTCAAGCGCTGAGTCATCACCGTTGCGGTTATTGCGGGCACGGCTCTGGGTTAACTTTTCAGCTACCATCGCTTCTGCCAGCTTCATGTTGCCATATGGTCCCGTAATGTTGACCTCGCGCTCCTTGGTGCTGGGATCCATGCTGCTGCGGTCTGAGACCTTGATTGTCACCCGTGCGCTCTGCATAGAAGAGAAGCAGGGGCACGGGGTCCGATGACAAGGGGGTGATGGGGGTTGTTTGTGGAAACAGTCATGTCAAGAAGTGTATGATTGTTTGAGACACAGGAGTGTACAAAGCCGAGGAGTGTACTGTGATTCAGGCAGCAGTCCTGGTTTTGCTCCTACCCTGCAGGAGCGACGTGTCGATCGCTCCAAAGAAAACCAAGCAACATGCTTGCACCCAGGACGACTTCCCATATTGATTATCATGACCTCAACTGGTGCAGTGCGCCATCACCTACCCTTCCTGACAAACCACCAGCCCTTGACCAATACGTCATCGCACCTGCTGAATTTCCACCAGGTGCTGTCCCTTGCGACCCAAGATAGCTCCCACATCTTCGTCGGACAGGTACAAGGTCAGTGATGCACGAGTCTGCAACAATGAAATGGGCAGATGGTGTGCTGTTGCGCTGTGCTCAGTGGCTTATGCAGTGATAAGGCCTTGCTTATTGTGTACCTGTGCACCATGTGCCTTGACATGCAGACAGCTTGATGGTACTCACCCCGGCCATGACTGACTTTGAAGCAGTGGAGCGTGGGGGGAGCACCACGCCTTGGTTGGTGGCCAGCTGAAGTGTTGTCTCCATGTATGAGGCAAAGTGCTCGTGCATGGACAACTGCAAACCACACGAAAAACAATACACACACACATATATATACATATATATATATATATATATATATATATATATATATATATATATATTGATCACATCAGGGGTGGCCCACATGCTCTGAGAACAAACGCTGCAAGAGATGGAGGTTGGATACCTGATTATATCAGGGAGGGGATGTGTACCGCCCTGACCTACCCTGAGCAAGAAAGAAGAAAGGCAGGAACAGGCCCGAAGGCAGAAAGAAACAAGGCGGAAAGAAAGGTAACCGGCTATGAAGGACGCAACACCAGAGAAACAGAGCAGAAAAGAAAGCGTGTTAGTCCATGGTAGTCGATGAGAAGCGACCATGCGGGCCATGAGAAGAGGTCAAACAGTTGCTGCTGCCTGCACCAGGGCCTACAAGAGTAATCTGCCGTGCCAAGGCTGTCTTACCGTGTTAAGAATGAGTGCAACAGCACGCAGGACCTTATCCCGGGCTCCAGACACAGAGATAGTCCGCTCGGGGTCACTGGGTGTGAGCTCAGCCAGTGACTGGACCCGAATGACAGCGGCGCTGTCTGCAATGAAGTCACGCACTGTTTGGCCCTTGTGGCCGATTAGAAGGCCACAAAGCCGGCGAGACAGAGCCAGCTTCACCTGCAGGCATGAAAAGACGAGGAGGGATCAGTTTTGCATGTATTCGTACTCAAAACCGCAGCTACGCAGAACACGTTAAAGAAATCTGGTGTCTTGCCTGTTACCGCCACACCAGGAATGCAAAGCAGCCAGCAGCACTATTGCATTGTCGCCAAGGCCCGTGGGCCACATGCGGGCAGCGGATGAGTAAGTCCGACACAGATGACCTTCTCCGACAGCCTTGAAATGTTGAGCCTATGTAAGACTGACATATATCACAGTCGAGCTCTGCCTACACCTAAGCTGTTGTATGCACGCGTGGGCATGCAATTTGCTGCCGTTGTTGCCTACTTGCCTCGTCTTCACGATCCCCAGCTGCATCCTTCATGGGTTTGCTGCTCTTGTTGGTGGATGAGTCCCTAGCCACCTTTTCCAGAATCAGAAAGATGGCCGTCAAGACGGAGTGCAATGAGCCCGAGAGTAGCAGCACGCGGTCCGATGTGCCTGCATCAGACGAACATGTTGGTCTGGTACTGATTGCACGGGCGAGGTAGGGCTGGCACCTCGTTCCATATCCATATAGTGTGAGGTCTTGGAAGCAGGTCTCGCATTCAGGTGCTTTACCTGCCACATGCCTGCTGAGTGGGGCTCTGTGTGCTCCATGACATGGTGTGTCACATCCTCATGTTGAATTGGCCTGGCCTCTTGCGCACAATGCACCTTGTAAATGCAGGTTCTCGGAGTCTTGCGCACCTGGGAAGAACTCGCCAGCACGAGACAGCTGAATACGTGCCCCAGAAGAACGCTGAAGCTGTTCAATGTTAGCGCCAGCCTTGCCGATCACTGCAAAGCAAAATCACGCCGATGTTGTATGTTGACAGAGGAAATTAAATGATATGGCTGGAGGCTTCAAGATCGGTCTGTCTTCGGTCAGTGCTGGAGGCCGGCCCCGAACTCACCTGACCCGGCAATGGTGTTGCTGACCAGCAGTTTGGATATGACCTGCTGATTACCAGACTCCGCTGAAACTGCTGAGGGGCCAGAGGCACCTGCGGCCAATGGCGTTCACAAACTGGACTTGCACAAAGAGATCCCGGAAGATGAAGTCCACTATGTATCATTGTCTCGGCATTTGGTATAGTCGTTTAGTCCACACACCATCAGCGTTCGCCATATACTTCTGAACGTCGGGCACCTCGCCCATTTGTCCAGACTGCACAGGCAAGGATCACCGAGTGATGTGATTAGCCTGAACGCAGAAGCAGCCTCTGATCGACGCATGCAACCCGCTCACCTCAGTGGTCATGCTAGGAATGGATTGATGTTTATCCCAGTACGAGAAGATGCACCACTAGAAATAAGCAGGGACGGAATGGATGTTATCACGAGATGAGGGGATGGAGTGATGAGCTTCATTATGTTGGAGGCCTAAGGGTTCAGGCCGAATTCGGTTTCCGCGTTGGTTGGTTATAATTTGATTCTTCTGCGTGGCCGTCCCATGGTCTTGTGCGTGGCCAACGCGTAGAGGGCATGCTCGTTGGCTCGCCCACTTGCACGCTGCCCTTGGCGGGTGTATTACAGGTGTTTCACGCTCCATGCCTGAAAGCAGGCCACTGGATGAATGCATGTAAACACTCAACCTTTCATGGTACTGTCAGTTCGTACAGTCAAACGCCAGAGGCGAATGGAGTGCATGATGTCAAGCAAGGCTGGAACAGTGCCTTTGCTTGTACATCCAGTGGTGGTGTGACCAGCAAACGCCTTAAACTACTGCGGCAAGCACCGAGCAACCACGTGTCACAGTCCTGGAAGCAGCATGATACTGAACGCGTGCTTGCTCTGCATCAAAAACGCATCAACTCGATAGTCACTGCAAGCCGCATGCTGCTACGTGAAAGACATAATGCTGCCTATCAAGCATCAAACATAAACCATGAAGAAGGTTGGATGACAGGTTTTGCATCGCATCATCAATTCCTGATGAATTCCTGTACACATGAACTCACTATCTACGGATGGAAAGGTTGCCAAAAGGGATAGCTTGAGGTCTCTATCGGCCATCTGAGATGCCCAC
Organism: Chloromonas sp. AAM2; assembly: GCA_004335635.1. Lineage (NCBI taxonomy): Eukaryota > Viridiplantae > Chlorophyta > Chlorophyceae > Chlamydomonadales > Chlamydomonadaceae > Chloromonas > Chloromonas sp. AAM2. Next base: position 1,033 of record QAXH01002410.1, on the reverse strand, counting down.
GAGAAGCCGATTCGCGAGGCTCGGTGGCAGTTCCATCATGCCATGTCCAGATGCAACATCATTGCAGACTCATTGACTGGATGGAAATCAACAACGAATCAACTGCCCATCAACTGGCTATGGCTAATTCAAGCTAGGTTGGCAAGGCGCAACTCACAGGTGGTCTGTGTCGGGCTACCGGCAGTGTGATGGTACGTGTGTCGGATGGTACGTTCAGGAGTTGTGCTGGTCGGGATGGTAGTGGCTGTTGTAGCTTGGTTTGGCGGGGATCAAGAGAACTAACCTCAGACAAGTTGTTTTATTCAAGCGGATATGTGATTGCATGTGTTCAAGCGTGTGGAGCGCACGTTTCTTGTGTGCACGTTTGGGTAGAAAACTGTGCTGTACTCAGCCGGCGGTAGAAGATGTTCATGGTCGCAGAACATTGGCCTTCTAGACCATTGGCAATGCTTGCACATGAGTCACAAGAGGGGAGGGACCTACAAGTGAAGGGGATTGCGACACACCGCGATAGTAACGGTGGTGCTCCCTTTCGAGGTGCTATCCTGACCGCAAACCACAGTGAAGGAAGATTAGCATAACTTGGTCACGCAGAACTTGGTCACGCAGAACTTGGTCACGCATAACTTGGTCACGCAGAAGGGAGTGTTTCCCTACGAGTGGTTTGATGGCGTGGACAAGCTGGACCACAGCCAGTTGCCGTTCACCCCATGTGCGGTTCACACACACAGATGTTTTGCAGACACACAATGGTTGCTGGCGGTAATACAGACCAATTCACACAAACTGTCCCAGAACTGGCAAACTTCTTTTCTTTTTCAATGCAGCGCACATGTGATCAGCGCACGTGACCTTGATTTCCTTTTGGTCTCCTGTCACAGAGGGGGTTTCAATCTCTTCGCTTGATCACACCAAGCCTGTGGTGCTCTCTCTTGCTTGAGTCCGTACTAGCATGAATTCGCCAGATGGCACGCTGCCATCAGCGACAGCAACGGTGAGGAACGGCCAGTAGCGGTGGCTTACGGCGCAGCTA
>QAXH01002409.1:0-10042 GCA_004335635.1 Chloromonas sp. AAM2 | reverse complement strand
GTCGTCAAAAACCCTAGCTGAGGCCTTGGACAAGAGGAGTGCGCAAATGAACGAAGAACCTGGACCACCACACATGTTGATAGCAGCCACTGCACCTGCCACTGGTTTGATCACCTGACTGTCCCTTATACACTCCGCACAGGTGGTTGGATGGCCTTGCTGTGCCAGCCCGACCTGGCCTGCCCGCTGTCACCTAAACTCACCCCCATGCTCCCACCTGGCCGCCTCTGGATGTCCTCCACAGCTCGCGTGTCTTCCTGGGTGCGTTGACATCCTTCTTGTCCGAGACACACGCCATGCGGTATATGAGGTGTATGGGTGTGCCCTGCTTGATGAAGTCCTGCCCCTTGTGCCAAAAGTACTGCATGTTGGCGGGGTCGGTAGGGTCCAGACCTGAAGACACACAGTCACACCCATCAGGACTGAGCACGCTGCACAAGCCTGGCACAAGCTACAGGCACAAGCACAAGCCACAAACAGGCGGACACGACCGACCCTGCCTTGTCTGCCGCATTGCCCACCGGCTGGGCCTGTTGGCGGCAGTTCCACACCTAACCAGCACATGCCCCACATGCACTGGCCTGCACATGCCGGCCCCCGTGCCCCCGCCCCCTGCACCTGCACTGCTCTCTCCCGTCATTTCCTCCACAGGCAGGGGCCGACCCATACCCGCAATGGCGCGTGCCGCACTAAAGCGGTCACGGAAAACAACCACACCTGCACACGCATGACACACACTGTTGCCGTCACCAGCACTGGTGATGCATGGACATGTCCTCCACACCAACACGCAATCCACAAACCCAAGAAAAGCCTACATGCAGGAGCATGCAAGAACGCAGGTTCTAGGTTCACCAACGGTGCAGCACTGCACCAACGCCACAAAGTTCTGGTGCTTCCACTCTCACTCCAGCCATTGCCCGTGTTCTCGCTTCTGAGTCCTTTCCCACTCACATGCACTGTCATTGATCCACTCCACAAAGGTGGGGCCGTACTCCTTGAAGTAAGCCAAGCAGTCACCTGCCACACGCACACCAACACGGCATGCACGTGTCAGGGCACGTCCCGGCTTCTTCACAAGTAGCACAGCGTTCATGCAGCCAGAGTTGTGTGGAAGCCATAGATTCCAAAGCGTGTACCCGCAGGAATGTAGCGAGCAGGACGCGTGCTTCTACCCGTAGACGCGTAGACGCGTACACGCATCCCAAGTCCTAAGTTCGCACCCCGCTGTACAGCCCACCGCCCACCCCACCTGTGCTCATGACATCCACCCCGTACAGGTAGATCCCATCAGGCCGCCTTTCCGCGTCGCGCGGCACCTCTGCCCGCTCTTCGAACAGATCTGAGGCACAGCACGGGAGGGGCGACACTGGTGAAACCGGGGCTGCTGCTCTGCGCCATGAAAGAGATGCTGTTGCTAGTTCCCTCAACGTTACTGGTGATGTATAGTACTAATACTACACAGTGGTACAAGGCTGAGGACGTATGATTCCCACATCAACTGGATGTCACAACACGAACATGGCGATGGCTGTCGTTGCCCGTGCTCTTGTCCCTCCCCAGCGAGGTTACAAGTATAAGTATGCATTAGTACTTGCTGTCACTTGTGCTGTGCCCCCTTCTCCAACCGGTTTGCCCCTCACCCATGTCCATCATGGCACCGTCTGCTGCCGCGTATTCCACACCGAACTTCTTGGCCCGCCGTGCCTTGGCCAACTCATCCTCATCAGGGGCATAGGTTATGCCCTGCGCACAGCCCATGACAACGTTTGGGTCATGTTGAGTTTGGTCTTTTGTGACCATGACATCGTTTGGTGGAAACCAGGATGCAGGGCAATTGTGTTGCTTTGAGACGTGAACACGTGCTCAAGGCCTTCTTCGCATTTGTGATCCCATAACTCGTGGAACTGCAGTGTGGCACTGATTGCACACCCTGAATGCAGAGCGTTGACTGGCATTGCTGTGGTAGAGCGATAGTAGTGCTGATGCAACTAACGATGGCTGCAGCACACGCCGTGTTCCCTCACGAACCTGCTCGTCTGCCACACCACCATCAGGACCATCAAGTGCCACACCACCAGAACCATCACCATACCATGCCCTGCCTCCCACCTGCAGCCCTTCAACAGCACCAAACCGAGCTGCTCTGGATACCCGCTTATCAATCTCCTCTTGGGAGAACACGTCAATGCCGGTTGCGAACCCTGGCCTTGCCAGCCGCTCCTTTCGTGCCTCCAGCATCAAATCCCTGTCACCCCGCCGAGCCTTAGCCGGGTCTACATAGTCACTGCCAAACTTGAGAGCTCTGCGACATTAAGCATGCGCAGCATGGATGCACGCTGATATGCAAGCATGTGCGGGCGTTCACATGCAGCACGCAGCTGATGCGGGGTTGTGTCTGACTGTGACATGGAACATGCTGACATGGATGGTGCAGTCTAGAATGCATGCAAGCCTAATGAAGACATGGCGCACCTGCGACGATGCTTCTCTCGCTCTTCTTCCAAAAGCGAGGCCTCCTGTTCTGCCGCAGGCAGGTCAAACACGATCGTAGGCCGCTCCTCGGCCATAATTGATCACTACCTCGCGATGATGGAGTTGTTCATCACCGACGGTCTTGCAGCGTTTGCTTCAGCCCCGCCCACACATATCATGAGCAAGAAACGACTCAACGTCACATGTCTGATCACCTGCCGATCTGCCATGTTGAGTTCACCACATGTTCTCATCCTATGAGATGGAGTTCATGATCACTCCGTTCCAACCCGTACTGACCCGTATTGACAACTAAAAACCTTGGGTAACACAGTTGCAGAGAGGTGACAGAGGCTCGTAACAGGCACTTCGCGAGGTTCTATTCTTGAGCAACTGTCTGCAAACGACGCGGTATCGTCACAAGCACGTACACGGGTTCCAGGGTAACATTTGTCCCTTTTTTGCTTGCATTGATTTTGTTTGTGGTGCTGGTGTTACAGGTGCAGCATACCACAACATACAAGTAACTCTATGAAGACACCGCTTCTAGCATGCGCAGCATATCAGCACCTCAGCACCCACAAAGGAGGCCAAGCTCCGCATAACACGACAACGTCACATCTTGAATGACTTGATGGCGACTTTGCAAGGTCGAAGTACTGGAGCATATCATAAGTTAATGCATGGCCAAAATCAATGCAACTATGGTATCCGCACCATGTCTCGGCCACAACATACATGCAGCTTTTTGGCTTAGTAGTCCTCGTGCAAGCTCGACCTGTTGCCGCGATGTTGTTAATCGTGCTACGTGCACTGCAACGCTTGCTTAAACAGGCACCACCCCCTTGAATTCAAAGAAACTGACAGGCTCTTGAGTTCTGGCCTGAAGTAAAGGCCAAAAACACCCACACAACGAGGCAGCCAGCTCAGGGTGACAATCAAATGGAGTAGGGTCACGACAGGTGACCGCGGCAACTGCCTAAGCATCAGCCTAAATCCATTCGGAAAAAAGTTTGCCAGTTCAGGGACAATTCCTGGGAGTAACGCTGGAACCGGTGTTGTAAGTTCCCGTTGTGGGAAGCCAGTGTCACTGAGTCACTCGCTATCAGCAGCCTCTCCACTGGTCCCAGTGGCAATCCTGGAAACTGTCCCAGAAATGGCAAACATCTTTTTTTTTGCTTGCCTTGTGTAAACAAAAACTCCAATAAAACTGGACAGCGGGTGCTGTGGCAGCAGAGCGCCAGGGCAACTGACAAAAATCCCCATATGGGTGTACTTGACCAGCCAAACATGAAACAATCACTTCTTGTTGCGTTTTTCCTTCTGCTTTTGGTCTGCTTTTCGGTTTTCTGCCTTTGCGCCCTGCACCACGGCTGCCTTGATGAGCTGCGCAGCGGCCTTGGCGCCAGCCGCCAGCGCCCACCTGAACACAACACACGCACACAAGCGGCCAGTGAGACACCCGTCAACCCGGCCAGTATCGCAGGCATGCTCCGTGCCTCACAGTGTGCATGCAGGTATGCCAGAGACCACAAGGCAGATACGTACGCATGCCTCAGACATGTTGGCTTCCATGCGCAACCTATACCACAGACCGGCCAGCTACTCAGGCACCACTCGCCCAGTAACGTTCCCAATCCCTTGCTTTGACACACTGGCCAGGCCAGTTGCGTTCAGTGCCCACCTTCCTACGGGCGCTGCCGCCTTGGCCGCCTGCACGGTGGCCTGCATGGTCAGCTTGGCCGCGGCCTGCACGGCGTTGGTTGTCGCAGTGCCCACGGGCCCCCTGCGCATGTGACATGGCAAGGAGCATCATGTGCACACTAAGCAAGCCAACTGCCTGCTCGTCAGGCAAGCATTTGTCAAGGAGAATCTCGAACGTATGCCCTTGCATGTGATCCACAGCATTTGTAAACGGTAGCATGAAGCGCGTCTGGTCCGGCAGCATGAGCATTGTGTGTCCCCAATTTCCTCCTCTATCCGGTAGCGTGGTTGGTGTGTGTCTGGCGCACCTGCTGATGCCATACACCGCTTTCTGCAGCGCTGTGGGGTTGGCCTCAAGCTCATCAAGGCTGGCGTCAGCCCTGCATAGCAAGTCATGCGCACGGAATGACCAACTGGCAAGCAACTGTAAAGAGCTCCACCACAGAAGCACAAGGTCACTGCACCCGAAGTTTGGTCTTTACCTAAGCTGTACTGGAGAGCACACACCCTGAGCACGTGTGCCCACCTGCGCAGCGCCCACTCAATGGCGCTTTCCTCTGAAGGGTCGCTGTGGGCAGCGCTCGGGAACCGCCGGGACCGCACCATGACTGTGCCCGTACGCCCGCTGGCCGAGGCCTGCGGTGGTGAGTGGCAAGCAGCACGTACACTTGAACTACTAGGCAAAGCATGGATACATGCCAGACAACACCAGCCCCGCCCAACACCACACAGAACGTGATGCTTGTACCCCAGCAAAATGTGCTTGTTGTGTGCACGTTTGCTGGGAGCCAGGGACTGCCAGGGCTGAGCAATCACTTCCAATCATATCCTTCAATTCCTATCACTTCCTGCACATGTGCGTGTGACTGCAATGGCATTTGTCGTGCAACATAGACATGGACAGCTCATAGGTCTAAAGGCAAGTGTGGTACATGCTACAGGCAGCACAACGTCAAGCTTACCTGCGTTGACTCCTCTTCAATGCTGCTCATCGGGCTCATTCGGTTCTGTACCAAGGTTTGCTGGTAAGCACTGCTGTGGATTACTGGCACCGCCTCTGGCTCCACAGGCTTGGGTCTGTTCCATGGCTGCTCGGCTACGGCAGGCCGTGCAGCTCGCCTTGCAATGCTGGGCGTGTTGTAACGGTTGATGCGAGGCATCTGTTCCTCTTCATGAACCTGCTGTCTGGTGCCAGCCTCCTGCTGGCTGGCACGGGCATGTACACACGCCACCCCACGCACATGCCAGGGGCACCTGACATCTGCAGGTGAGCACACTGGGTCATTGCTTCATTGTCAACAGCAGCGCGAGGATTTGCTGCAACCGCCTATCCCAGTGCCTGGTGCGGGCATAACACCAAAAGGGCCATAGTCAACAGACAGGTGTGCTACCATCTCTGATATCAAAGTCGAGTCTGGAATGAACACGATATGCATAAACCCCAAAGCAAATGACTAGAAAGGGCTTTCGGCCTCGATGTGCGGTTCGGGCTGATTCGGGATGGCTACCTTGATGGGTGCGTCTTGACGCTGCCGGCTCGCTCTTTAGATGGCTCCTCATCGGCTTTGCACGTTCAGGTTCAAGTTGCGCCCCAAGAAGAGGAGCAAGACAACGGCTGCCAGGATTCCAAGAGGCTTTCCCGATACGCAGCCGAGCTGCCAGATGGCAAGCGGGCTCACTACGTCATCTGGATTGCCTACAGGGTCGTCTTCTCATGTTCCCTGTCATGAGGCCTGTAACGGTTCCGTTGCACTTACCAGCCTGGCAGCTTTCTTGCGGGGCTAGCCTGGGCACAAATGTAACTACATGTAATCAAATTGCAACTTACAGCTGTCGAGGGCAGCTGCAACCATGCAACGGTTTGCCACCAGGTGCCCTAATCCTGTGAGGGTCAACTGCAGGGTGATCAGATTGCCCCAGATGGTACACACATCCCACAAGCACAGAGCTGCCCACGTTTCCAGCGCGTTACCGAATCAACCTGGAACTTCTGTTCTGGAGGCGGTTGCACCATCAAGCAGTGCTGTTCGGTCTCTATTTGATGTGGCCCAGGACATCAATGGGCTCGAGGGGGAGGATGCTGAAAAGCTCAGGCGCATCTTCAGGTAGAGTGAAGTGGCATTAGTGCTACCACATGGCAAAAAGGCCAAAACATGCGTGTTTTAAAGACTTCTTGAGATTTTAACATAGGCAGTTGCTAACACGTGGCAATGACAGGTGAAAGTACTGGCAGGCAGAAATCAAAAACGTGGCCGAAAAAAAGTTTGCCAGTTCTGGGCCAATTAAGACAGTGGCACTGAGAGTGGTGTGAGATTACCAGAGATCCAGAACACAATGATATGAAGCAGTGATGCAACTTTCTTTGTTTAGAGACGGTACTGGATTTCTTTGCTTTTTCCCGCTTGCGTTTATGACAGTACATCTGCCGTTTATTTGGTTGTCTGGCCTGTGGCTAGATTAGCTGTTAAAACCAGCTCACACCTGGCCATCCTTGATGCACCTCACAACAGGAAGCTGCAACACCACATCAAGCACAAGCATGGCGGCAAGCCAGTATACCCAAGGCGTGCTGAGTCTCTTGTGCTGGTGTGCACACAGAGGGCTGCTGAACTCTCATATGCTGTTTTTTCATCGCATCGCATGCCTCCCCCTCCGCATACAGAGTCACGTGTGGCACGGCCTCATGTGCCGTCGGCCCCGAACTGTCAGCCAAGTACCAGATGGTCCAGGACAACCGGCAGCTGGTGGTCAGCGTCACCAACAAATGGACGCTTGAGCAGGTACATGAGCGACACTTGCGCCCGGAATTGAGATTCTGGGTATCTGTGCACACACTTGCACCTGTGCACATGTCTCCTGGTCTGGTGTCTTACAACGCTGCTCTGTTCGGCTAACTTCTGTGGCCTCTGTGTAGAGACGGTTTCAAGAACAGTGTACTTGTTTCCCCAGATTCGATGATGTTTGGCTGGTCGTCAGGCCTCTGGCATGGCTGCCTGGCTGCGCAGCACCCCATGCCCATGCTGTCAGCCCATGTTGCTGCGCCTGCCGCAGGCGTGGTTCAATGAGGTCCGCTTGGCGGGCGGCCGGCCCACCGACCCCACCGGAGGGGGCGGCCCGGGGCGCTGTGACTTCTGCGACTGGGAGAAACTGACAGCATGCGTGAGTGGGAACCACAAGGCGCCTGCCTTTTGGCTACGCACACCGCGAACCACCAGGCCTGCGACGATGCAGATAGAAGCACATGCAATACTTCCACCACAGCTTCAGGTTTTGCCCTGGTGGGCCTTGCTGGCAGCAGAGCAGTGCTGGCATCGAACACGCAATTCCATCTGTCTATCTCCAAAAGAAAACAGTTCCGCTCCCAGTTCAGTCTGGTGGTTCCACAGACCCTGGTGCAGTCAGTCCTCAGCCCCGGATGGTGCTGGCACGTGTGGTCAGACAGGGACGCATGAGCCAACCTGCCTCTGACTTTGGTTGCTGCAGGACCCCTGGGGTCGCATCGAGTCGCACCATGCGGTCACGGCCTCGAACCTGTTTAAGGTAAGAGTCTTATCTGGAGCAGCTGGCATCTGTTCACCAGAAGGCAAGTAAGATTGGCTCTGCTGATGCGCCTGGCATGGCACGCACGTACATTTGTTTGCGCCCACATCCATACAACGAACCCTGTATGCTCTTGTCAGGCTGCTGTTATCATGTTCATGGCAAGGCTGAAACCATCAGTGCAAGCTCAGCTGCAAGTGGAGGCAATCGGCAGTGGCAGACAAGCCCGCAGACACGTGCATCAGGTCTGAGAGCTGTGACAGGGTGGAAGGTCAGCGGGTCATGGCTGTTGAGCAGTGCCAGGCCGTGATAGGGCTCACCATACTGCAAAGGAACAAGCATGTCGTAACCATTTCATTTCAAGACGGCACTCAATTGACTGACTCCAATGCTTTGTGGTTATGCTTGGTCCTGTGCAGTATGGTGAGCCCTATCACGGCCTGGCACTGCTCAAGAGCCATGACCCGCTGACCTTCTCCTTGGAACAGCTCTCAGACCTAATGCACGTGTCTGCGGGCTGGTTTGAAGCAGCGGAGCGACACTATCAGGCAGCCACGGCTGATCAGCTACCACTGGCGGCCTTACCTTCGCCAGGCACATCTCATTCCCAGGCTTTCCACCAACCAGCGCAGGGCGCTCTGCATCCGTTCTTCATCTGGAATGCATTGGCCCGGGCAGGTGAGCATGCACCCAGTGTGTCTGTGCTAGCGCAAGCAAGCCAATGCAGCAGGGGACGTGTGTTTGCACACTTGCGATCGGTCCAGGCTTTGCTTCTAATTGGTAGGGCAAGGATAGAAAGAGTAAGGACAGGTGTATGCTACTTTGAGCCCCAGGCAGCCGCCTTAATGGAAGGGCAGCTTGGAGGACCACTTGGGGATGAACTGCAGTGGCAAAGGAGCATGCTTGAGTCTTGTGAACTGCCAGTGACAGAAAAAAGTGTGACATGCCCGTGCATTGTTTTGCACGCATTCACTTGTTGAACGGCACTTAGATCTCTGATGTGTGTGGTCCTGGCCTCCCGGCAGGCGCCTCCCAGTACCACGCCCATGCGCAGCTCATGTCCACGTGCGTGCCGGTGCCTGCACAAGCGCAGCTGGACTTGCAGGTGTGTAAGATGACAAGGCCGCAGGGAATGTGATGCGAGTTGCAAGTGAACACTTTGTCGCACATCCAAATTAAAGTGTTGACGCCTTAGCACGTTAAACTACGTTGTCCGTCGCATTGCAATGCTGCTAGTCATGCATGTCAATAATGTTGACAGCAGCCTTACCTGGATCATGCCCATGCATGACGTACCAAGGACACGCACCTTTGTGCCATCCAGCCAGGCTGGCTGGTGGCAGCGGCGCAACCCGAACGTCAAAGTCTGCTGTGTTGTGCCCCTGTGCATTGGCATGTGTTGGGTGTGCGTTGTGTGGTGTGCAGGCTGCTCAGTACGCTGCCCAGTTCCCGGGCAGTGACTACGTGCGTGATCTGCTTGAGGCGCACAGGGCGGTGGGGCTGCTGCGAGCATGCGCCGCCACGCCGCAGGAGGCGGCAGACATGCGGGCGGCCGGGGACCAGCCAACCAGCAAACGGCGCAGGTGGGATCTTGCCCCACTCGACCTCACTGGTGGCACACTTTCCAGCGCGGGCTCGTGCCGTCCGATCACTCATGAGCTTCACAAGCAATGGGTTGTTCTGGGCTTGCTGTTAAAACACCTGATACAGGCAGAGAGCAAAGACAATCTGTAAGAAAGATCGGTCAGTTCTCATCTACATCTGCATGCCATGGCGTGCTGGTTTCTGCCCCAACCTCCCATGTGGACTGGCTGCATGTCTGCATGTGCTCTCCAGGGCGTGGGTGGCGGCCAGCCTGAGCCCCATCAAGGACATGGAGATGATGGTGGCCGTGGAGGCGGGCTGTCACACATGCGATAACAGGGTGAGACAATATGGAGTTCTTAGGGACTAATGGAAAACATTATCCTGCATACGATGATCTGGTGAGGCAACGAATGTACGTTATTGATATTGAATGGCTTGATACTGCCATTGCACTCCGCGTGGACAACTGATGTGCCACACACCGCTATCACACATGCTAAATGACAGACCCGAGGCCTCGGCACTATCTACTCTGTCACTTTTGCCACCATGCATCCCTCTGATATGTTGGCAAGGTGTTCGTTGGGCCGCGTCACATCACTAGGCGCGCGGCCCAGCTACACTGGGTCTGCAATGGCTTGAGCACTTTTGCTAGCAAGCAGCAAAGCACTGTTCGATATATATATATATATATATATATATATATATATATATATATATATATATATATATATAT
>QAXH01002408.1:0-12714 GCA_004335635.1 Chloromonas sp. AAM2 | reverse complement strand
GCCCTGCTGTGCCTGCCCTGCTGTGCCTGCCCTGCTGTGCCTGCCCTGCTGTGCCTGCCCTGCCGTGCCTGCCCTGCCCTGCTGTGCCTGCCCTGCTGTGCCTGCCCTGCATGTTATCCTTGCAACCTCTGACACGTGATGTGCCTACGTGCCACCCGACCCACCGCAGCATTTGTACCCGATGCCCATCCGCCCATCCGCCCATTGTCAAAATGAAAATGCACGCTTCTGTTTTGCCAGCCCCTTTGCCGCACCTGCCCTGGATGCCCGTGCCGCGCGGTGACGCGCCCGTGCCTGCTGACGCCTGCCGCCGCTCCGCTTCACGAGTGGACCACCCCAGCGGCTCCTCCTGCAGCCCCTCGGGCCCCTCGTGGCCGGGTGCAGGCTCCACCACATGCTGCACCTGCCCGTCCCAGTACACGAGCTACAGCAGGCACCCAGCAGGAACACACGTGCACACTCAATCATGCGGTCAAAACAGTAGTACGCACGCAGATATCGTGCCTGCACTGGATCATGTTAGGTTGAAATGACCACAGACCGATCAAACACTACACCCGACGCGTATCACGGACGGCAGCGGCCGGAGGAGGAGGAGCGTAGCAATCACAACACGATGACAAGTATAAACTCGGCGATTGTATGTGTGAGTGTCACACACACAAGAAACGGACAGCGGCTGCAACCAGCGTCACCAGTGTGCCTCACAGCATTACCAGTGTGTCAGACACACTGACATGTATACACACATACACATGCGCACATACTTGTGCGTTCATACACTCACGGGCCGTGCACCAGTTGCTGCTTGGCGGTAGTCGCGCCGTGTGGCGCCCGTGGGGGCGGTCTGGGTCCTTCGCTGAGCGGACCACTCCGCCGCCCTCACAAACGGGTCCGACACAGGCGGCCCGTCCCGGGGGCTGGTCCCCTCCTGCTGCGGCTGGTGCTGTGCTGTGCTGCCAGGCTCCCTGTCTGAGGTCGCTGCGGAGTTGATTCGCTCCTGCTCTGCGTTGGTCAATTGTAGCAGCTCACTAGGATTTGCGGTGCGGCCCATCTTTACTCCTGCACAGAACACACCCGGCGCTTCTGTTGGCAATTCAGGATGAAAAGGCAGGACCAGCACTTGGGATTCAGAGCAGGTGCGGGCACACTGAGGTGCCCCAGCCACCAGCATGGACACCAGCATGTGATCATCAGGTCACTACGATAACGATGAAAGCAACGTCATGACATTGCCATATGCGACGTGATCCCAAACCACATGCGAGATGTTCACACTCTTGTCACAAGTTGACACTCCCGCACACACGCAACCAGTGCCAACAATCCAGCGGGATTCTCATGTGCAACACCGCAGTCAAATAAATCTAATTACATACAAGCCACAACACACAGGAACAGTCTCAGAACTGGCAAACATCTTTTGTGTATTAACGGTATCACTGTCACGTTCACTGTCACTGTGCTCAAGGCTCGCGGCAACTGGCTCAGTCCAACTGCCAACCTGGCATGCTCAGATTCCAAACGCCAGCGGCCACAGCAGCAGCACCGAACACGTATCATACACAGTACAGGGCGAATGCAGTGTGTGCACTGCGTACGGTGTGGCAGTGTATGTTCGTGTTCAGAGCCACTGTGATGCCCTTTGCCACTCACTAGGAGGCTGGTCCACGTGCACCCAGCGCAGTTCCCCGCCCACCACCCGCTGGGCAGGCCCCATGTAGAAAGTCTGCTGGCCTGCTGTGGGCCTGAGCATGCATACAGGTGTTGCATATTCAGCTGCAGTATCGTGGGTTGAACCATGAAAAGCCATGTAATGATGAAGATGATGATACTCAGCTGGTCAAGCAGGTCAGCACCTTTTCTTGGCTGGCAATTCAACCACAAATCGGCCACATGTGCGTACAAGAGTCCACTGCTGTGTTTGTGCCCAAAAATGTGCAGACACTCAGTCCGAGTGATCTGTGGATGGACGATTACGCTGCTGCGCAGGGCTTGGATTGCACTACTGACTTTCTGCTCAAGAATCATCTCTTAACACACGGTGAACGGCTGATGAAAAGCAAAGCTACCCACCTGCCATCATGTGTTAAAAGACCTCTGTTCCCTGCCAAGTGCATAGTGGTGGTGCTGTTCTTGCGAGGATCTCGCCTGCGGTCACATTGGGCTGGTTCAGCAGCATGACATGTGACATGTACTAGGAGGGCGCTGCCCTTTCACATGATGCCTGGGCAACAGCAATCGTGGAAAGAGTTGTGATTGCTGCAGCCGTCAACAAACGCCAGTCCACATAGCAGCAACATGTCTGAAAGGCAGTAGCACGATGGCGCGTCTAAGGCTGTAGCAAATGCTTCGCAAGTGGGAGGGCCTAGCATTTCCAGTCTGCATTGCGAGCGTGGTGTTCCGCTCTGCAACACTCACCTCAGTGTGGACGTGCTTCCGTATCCCTTCTCCCTGTACTTGGCATCCCAGTCGACTTCCGCGTGGATGACATCAAACTTGGGAATAGTCATTTTTTGCGACTCAATTGCAGGCTCAAGTTAACTGTCCGCTGGTTTGTACCCCGCTCACCCGCGGTCATCTAGGGTTCGTTTGGCCCGGTCCCCGGTTTTGGAAAAAGAAACGGCCAATCCCGAGCGCCGATCATGATGCTCTTGCTTTGTTTTGCGAAGACGCACAATCAACAGGCCAATCAACGATCAGTAGAAAGCACTCCCGCGGCTGACCCCGTCACTGTGCACCGTGCGCTGAAGCAAACCCTCGGCCTGAACATTGCATCATGGTCGTCAAGGATCTCCCGCCAGCTTCTGAGGTTACCTCCGAGCCATACCAATCTCGTGTGCTCAAAGCTCCTGTGCTTACTGGCCTGGCGTTGGGGGCGTTCATTCGGGTATACGAAACACCACCAATGGGCGCTATCATCTACAGTCAAATTGCTCCACAGTCTGGCATTCAGCAGGTGAGAGATGCGCTGGGGGGAAACGGGGGAGATGGGGGCTCCACACAGTGGCGTGCAACAGGGTGTGTCGAGTCATAACGCCAATCACTCACCTTGCGTTCCTCACCATCCTCACCATCCAAAGCGGCTTGGGGCCATGAGAGGCCAGGAATGGCATGGGAAGGAACAACATGAACAATGGCCAGACTTTTAAGCATTGCAGCTAACAGCCCTAGTGTGGGCATTGCGCCTTTCAATGCCAGAGCTTTGCCTGTGAAGTTCTACACAGGTCTGCTGAGCATCCTGAGGCATACTCGCGATCCCTGAGCATATCTGGCTGTAATCCGGGTAGACCGCACCGGCCACAATCTTGCCCTGGCTGGCCCTGCAGCACAAATTGAGCACATTTCTGCTCGCTGTGGCCTCTCCTTGCAGGTGCTACATGATATCAGGATTCCAGAGCAGGTGCGAAGTCTTAGTTGTGACCGTCAAGTCACCAGTTTACCGTCACACTCCATGTCTGGCACCAGGGATGATGTTACACAGCTCCAAGCTGTCCAAGCTACTGTCCAACCAGTACTTGCAAGCCGGCCACTGGCTCTGGTGTTCGTTCCCTGACGGGCTCTGTGTTATCCCGCCCTGCAGCCCTTGTTCCTGCCCCATTGCCCTGTCAAGGAGCTGGGGGAGGAACCCGGCTGTTACCCCTTGGAGGGTGATGCGCTAGAGCAAGTAAAGCGACTGGTGGATTTCATGCCAGAACTGGCAACAACCACAACGGGCGCAACAGCAACAGCGGTGATCAATGCAGTGGCCACCACAGCACCTAAGGCAGCAGCAGCGGTAGCAAAGTCGGTGGACAGCAGACCAGCGGCTGCGCCAGTTGGAACAGACACAGCCACCGGCTTGGACACAGGCAGCGACGATGCGTCAGTCAGTCAGCAGCCCACAGAGCCTGCCGCTGCCGGTCAACAGCAACAGGATCAGGCAGGTGTGTGCGTAGCAACCAGTGCAGCAATAACAGCTGAACGGCGTTTGAGGTGACTTGCACAGCATCAATGCCAAAACCAAATATTAAACATCCGCTTGCATTGGATGAATGGTGGGGGCTGGACGGCCTCACGAGCCAGCAGCAAGAAGTGGCACACCGCCTTTGTCAGATTTGAGCCCAGGCATCTGAAACCCACACCAGCGCAAACAAGAAGCAGGGATGGACATGACGGCCTAGGAGTGGTAGAACACGGGTTGACTGGTCGAAAGTGTCTCGTAAACCTCTTTGATGTACAAATTTCAACTATTTGCCAGGTCGGTACGCTTTTGAATCTATCCGATGCTTGTGCTCAATCCCAGAAGTAGGTGCATGTCTCCGGCAAGGTTGGAAACTCGGTGGTCTGTTATCGTGTCTTCCTTGTGATGCACGTGCAGTGCAGTACCGGAGGCCCACCATTGCAGACTATGTGGCGGCGTACCGCTCAGGTGTGTACATGCATTGAGACCATTGTGCCGCCTGAGTAAGCAGCCAGATTTGTTACACAGGCGACTCTGATGGAGTGGAGACGAGGCCCCTTGCTTGTGCCATTACAGCCGGCTGGCGTTGTGCGTCCGTGCTTTGTCTTGCAGTCACTTCTCTACATGCTCCATACAGAGCTTCGGTTTTGGTTCAAGGCTGGTCTCCCTTCCATACAACGTGCCCCAGGTCATGGCGTGCCCCAAACACCGTGTGCATCCGTGCTTTGCTTTGTGCTGCTCTGCTTGTGTTTGATGCTCTTGTGACCCGACACAGAGTTACCTCCCACAACTGGTGTCCTGTTCTTACTCCAGGCCGAGTTGTGCTAGGTCGCTTGTCTAGTATTTGCACACAGAGCTTCAGTTCTTACTGTGATTTGAGACTGGTTTGCATTCCTTCTTGCATGCATGCTTTGCTGTGTGGTTTCTCTGTCTTGCTTCACTCCTGGTGTCATAGCTCACTCCAAGAGACGTAGCTTCCCATCTGGTGTCCGTTGCTCATTGCGTGCCCCAGGCTCCACCACCCCCATGGAGGTGGCAGAGCGGCTCATTCAGGCCATACGCACCAGCAAGAGCAAGACGTATGGATGGTTCATACAGTCCTCGGAGGAGGCCATACGGCAGCAGGCCAAAGAATCAGCGGAGCGCTGGGCGGCGGGCAGGCCGCTATCATGCCTGGACGGTGAGGAAAGGCAGAGCAGGCAGTGCAGATGAATGCATTGTGAAGTGTTGTGGAGTGCACCTTTGCTTGCTCTTGACATGTTGAGACCATGCACGCAAGCTCTGAACTGTGAGGCCAGCCAGGTGCCAGTCTTGTTGCAGAGCGGGTGTGCAAGGTCGAGCTGTGTGGCTAAGGCTTGCAACCGTGCAGCCTGTAGAATATTGCCATTCAAACGTACATTATCCAGCACATGCCTTGTGTGCACCTTGCGTATGTGTTGACGCCATGCATTTCAACACACCATGCACTTCAGTACACCGACCATTCAGCGCACACATCTGTATGCTGAGGTGAATGTGAAATGCTGGCGTCAATGCAGGCCATGCTGGATGAATTGCTGGCGTACATGGCTTGACGACTGCACCATCGATGTACCGTGTTGTAAAAATAAGATGTATGCCAGTTCTGGGACAGTTTGTGTGGTGCTGAGCTGTTAACCTTACACCGGCTTTTGCAGGTGTGCCCTACGCTGTCAAAGATATGTTGGATGCAGAGCCATACGTCACCACAGTAGGGACGAGCTTTGCTGCAGAAAGGTGCGTGCGTGTGTGCAGTGTGCTTGGGTGCACGCTCGTGTGGTCCCAGGGCAGGAGATGCTAACAAAGGTATTCATCGCAGCCATACGCGCAAGCACTTTGTCTTCATAATCACTGCTGTAACGGGCCAGCTCTGGTTGCGTGCATTGTACCTTTCTGAAGCTCGGAATAAAACCTGTGTGATAGCGATTGATAGTGGTTGATAGTGGTTGATGTGTTTGCTGCTCTCCCTCCGCAGGTGGCCTAGCAAGGGCAATGCCCCGTTCATCGTATCGCTCATGCACATGGGCGCAATCCTGCTGGTCAGTGTACTTTGCATACACACAGCACACTGTGTCAAGGCGACCTGTGTGGGTCACATGCGCAGATGACAGAGTGTTGCATGGCAGCACAGGTCAGAGTGTCACAGACATAGTGTCGCAGACATGGTGTCAGAATGCTATGTGGGACACTGTGTGGCTGCTGGCATGTCGCTGCAGCAGCTAAGGGTTGATCATGAACTGTGCTGGTGATTGAGAAGTATGATATCAATACCTGAAGCCACACCATCTTGCTGCTCCTGTTGAACAGCACAGCTGGGGATGCGTAATCAACGCCTGCCATCATGGTGGCTGTGTTTGCAGGGAAAGACAACCATGCACGAGATTGGCCTGGGAATCAGTGAGTAATGTATTGCGTGCTTGTGGGGTGGCACTGCGGTTGTTGCAGTAAAAGGCAGTCATTAAAGGGCATAGCCATCTGGTTGTGCAGCCAAACAGACTGGGAGGCCAACTCTAACCCTATCCCAAACTTTTAACGAACGTCAACTCAGCAGCAAACTTGAGCCCCGGCATGCACTTGTGAAAGTTTGCCGAGTCAGGCGTGCTTGAGGACCTGAGCAAAGAGCGCTGCTGACCTAGCTGCTGACACGTCCAGCATCGCTTAAACGGGCACTTTCACCCTTGACCACTGTTTAGTGCTCTTATTACTTGTAACGTGCAGCTGGTCTGAACATCCGCACGGGCACGGCGCTGAACCCGTACCACCTGGGTCACCACACGGGCGGCTCATCCTCGGGCAATGCAGCGGTGGTGGCAGCGGGGCTGTGCCCCATTACCATCGGTGAGCGCACGTGTCGCGTGCGAACCATGCTGCCATGCAACTGACTTCTGCAGTCTGAGTCAGCCAAGACGGTTATGGGTTGCTGCTTCTGTAAGCTACATGCTGACCTGCAGTTGACCAGGACAGCCCAAACCACTCGTGTGTTGCTGCCTCTTCGTGTTGCCACCATGTGATCAGACGAGTTCCATCTGCTCATGGCCTTGACACGTTATCTCCAGTTGTAATTTCTAATCCAGCTTGCTGCTCCATCAGGCGGCGACGGCGGCGGCTCAGTTCGCATCCCTGTCTCCTTCTGCGGTGGCGTGGGCCTCAAGCCCACCAACGGTCGCGTCACACACAAGGGGTGCTTTGCCGTGGATTGCACAGTGGCAGTGCTGGGGCCCATGGCGGCCAGCGTGCAGGCAAGTCACATGCATGCATGCATGCACGCACGCGCTACACGGAAGCAGGCGTGAACACATTCTGCATGTCAGCCAGAGGTGTGTCGCTGTGCATGGCTGTTTGCCGATCTCAGGATGGAACCTAAGGTGACACGGCAGGTCACATGCACTCATGCAGGTCACATGCACTCATGCAGTGGATTGCGCAACGTGTTGATACAGTGTAGCGGACTGTGTAGACGCTAGTACACATTCACACAAGAAGGCAGTCTTGATGTGATGCATGTGTCAAGTCGAGTTCACCATTCTAGTTCACCATTATCAACAAACGAGGATACTGTATGCTTGATTTGATATGCATCACAGGATGCGGCCATCTTGTACGCGCTACTGGCCAATCACGACGTGTGGTACACTCCCAACGGCGAGCGCATGCCTGTGGCGCGCCTGCCCAGGCCCATGCTACCACAAGGGACTGAACCCTTGGCGGGCGCAAAGGCAGGCATCCTGTGGCAGGTCAGGGTGCTCATGGCGGTTGGAAACGCTCAACCGATGCGTGTTTGCCGTAGCGCATTTGCTTCCAGATGAGGAAGGGAGCAAGCGTTTGCAGGCCAGTGTTGCTCCCTTGTTTCCCACGCAGATAAGTGTGATAGCATTCCAACTGAACTTCACATCGCCAGAAGGTTGAGCCGATGGCATAACATAACATAACATAACATAGCAGCATAAACAACAATAACGTAACAATGCATAACATAACAGTGCATAAGTAACATAACAGTGATCAATGGCTCTGATCGAATGCCTTGGGTGTTGCATGCAAAGGTGGCTTGCACTGCAAACACCTTAAGGTTTGTAAAAGACAATAACAGGGCATGTCAACTGCCTGCACATGCCCATGCCGATGCCAACAGAGTGGCGGTCAGCCTGTTCATCGACAGCTAACTGGTGACACCACTCATTTTGTGTGCAACACCGCCAGTATCACTTTGCTCACTTCTGTGCATACTTGACTCTTGCTCGTTTGCGTTTGTGTTCAGTGGTTCCGGGACGCCGATCCTGATGTGGTGGCGTCATGCACTGCGGCCGTGGCGCTCCTGGAGGTGGGGCCCGGGGCACAGACCCGTCGTGCACGGCCTTGTGATGAAGCGCCGCAGCATCGAGCAGCCCTGGTTGAGCTGTAGTGTTGTGATCACAGGAAGAACGGACATTGCTTCCTGGTCATCAGGGGCAGCTGCTGCGTCACTGCTGCATCACTGCTGCCTCAGTTCTGTGGCTGCTGCCCCAAAGTCTTGAGCTGCTCACACAGGCTTCACGTCAGTTATCACGCATACCTGGGCCATGACAATCCCACAAGAGTCTTGCCAGCTGGCGGCCATAGCACCCACATACTAATACATTGGCCGAGCCAACTGTCTTGCTCCTGCTGCAGCCTAACCGCACGGATACAGTTGTCCCATGCATTGTGTCGTTATGCTGTGCTTGTTTGGTACAGGTGGCTGGCATGAGCGTGAGCGTTGTGGAGAGCATCCCTGAGATCGAGCAGCTGCGGGTGGCGCACAACATCACCATCGTGTCTGAGATGCTGCACAACCTGCAGGTAAGCAGAGGAAGCACGTGCCCCTGTTGTGTCACTCATCACATGCCAGGCCGGCCTCATCGCGTCATCACCATCAATTCATGGCTTACCATGAATCAGCAGTTGCAGATAGGCCATTCAGGCAGGGGCAGTGGCTGTTGCATCACCCCATGGGACAGCGCACACCTCAAGCAGCGCTCACAGCGCCAGCAGCAGGGAAACGTCACAGGCTCCGGTTGTGTCGTACAGAGAGCGTCTGAAGGCCACGGCATGCTGCTAGCCCAACTCGGACTGGGGCAGGGGACAGGCGCTCTCTTCATCACCAGTGACATGTGTCAACGGTTGACGTCGCGCGTGCATGGGCGGGGGGGTCTGATGTGCCCTGCTGGTCAGGGCAGCCGTGATGCTTCCTGTGGCCTTTCACCCACTGGTGTGCGTGCTCATCTGTCCCCAGTGTGTGTGGGACGACCCCAAGCAGCGCGCGCAGCTCAACCCGGATGTGCGCTTGGGACTGGCATCGGCCAGGTTCTGGACACCAGCAGGTAACCAGGGGGGGAAGGCAGGGTCAAGTTGAGCAGATGTCGGTCCTTGCAATGCCATGATGGTTGATGATGCGTGATGGGCTTTGCATGGGTAGAGCCTGAGCAACGAGATTTGGTGCCAATCCTTGCACGTGTGGCATGTAGTGTAGACAAGGAGACTGGGTGATCACGGTGTGCCACGTCTACCTCAGTCACACCTCAGAGGCTGCTGCTGGCTGCGGTACGCAGACCGCGCGTTGTTACAACAGGTGCCACTTTACAAGAACTTCGTTGCTGCCAACCACAGAGCGCTTACCCTACACAGATTGAATGTGTTGTATCTGCGTGTGCGTGCGTGCGTGCAGACTACCTTCAGGCTCAGCGCATCCGGCAGCGCGCAACGACACACTTCAGACGCGCCATGGCGGTGAGCGCAGCTGCTGATGAAAGTGCTAGTGAAATTGCTTGTTAAAGTCCAACAGGGCCTATCAAGCAACATGGCCACACCATCATGGTAGGGCAGGGGTTGATTCACGATCCAGGCAAAGAAGGTTCACACAAGGCGTGTAAGTCACGTCGTAGTTGAGGAGTCACGCCTTTTCTAAGATCACAAGGAGGTCACAAGGAGTCACCTCTTTCATAAGCCCTGGCAGCAGGGCAGCTCGACAAAGCACCCGTGTTGCTGATGTACAACATGCAATCACATAATCATTCCTTCCGAATCCCTGCCTATGCCTCAGAACTCCTCGTATCTCATAAGCCTTGAGGCACGCCCCTGTGTTGGCAGACACCGAGGCTACTCAATACTCAACCTCCTCGCTGCTGCACCGCTATAGCAGATCGTGGCTTGATCTTCAGGGTTGGGCGATTTCTGACGACTGCTAGGATTGTGTAGACGTTTTGCTAGGTCTGCTGGGAATGAAAGAGGACTGCCCCCCATGGTGTGTGCTGTCATGGTCATGGGACCCTACCTAACCTCCTCGCTGTCGCTCCGCTGTAGAAGTCCAATCGTGGCTCGAACTGAACATGTAGACTGCTAGCAACAAAACAGATTTGCCTCCTGCACAGGATGTTGACGTGCTGATCACGCCCACCGTGCCCTGCACCGCCCCCCCCATCCCCGCCGGGGCGCTCAAGGGTGGCACCTCCAACCTGGGCCAAGTCTCAACGGTCATGAAGTTCACAGTAGCGGTGAGTCAGGATCAGAGTCGTGATGCTGCTCTTCAGTTTGCGAGTTCTGAAGGGTCTGTGTTGTGCTCGCTGCAACTGTTGGGTTGGCTCAGCAACTGTTGGGTTGCACAGGCATCCCTTGTTGCCGGTCAACCACACTTGCCCCCTTGGATTTGATACCAACGTTTTGCCGTACATGGCCTTGTTGCTTGCCTTATTCTAGTCCCATGGAACAGCAGTCCTGCCTTGCCTATGCGGCTGCTGTTTAGGCTCTTCCTGCCTGGACTGTCAACAGCGGTTGCCCGCCACTCTGCGTTGAGGCCAGCTCTGAACCTTTCCTGTCACTGCCCTACACGCCTGGTGTTCATGGCACCCTGACAATTCTGTGTGATGTTTTATATATGCTGTGGGTCGCTTGTTCATCAGCTAATGGGTATCAACTGTGACTGTGACTGCGACACAGATAGCAGTCACTGTGTGTGCTGCACAGGGCAACATGCTGGGCCTACCAGCCATCTCCATTCCTGTGGGTGTGGATGCGAAGGGCCTGCCCATCGGGCTGCAGCTCATAGGCAAGCCATGGCATGAGGCAACTCTGATAAGGTAAACAATGTTACACAGTAGCTCTCAACGGCAGTTCTTAATCCCTCGAGCTTCAATAGCATACCACTGCTCAATCACTCCCCGTCCGCCCGAGTGTACTGTTCTAGAAAAACGCGCTTAAGGGTGTGTGGGCAATCCTCCAGTTCGACGCCTTTCTTCGTGCTTTGATGATACGGTGGGTACAAGGCGCCTCTCACTCCTGCTTCTGCGGATTTGATGCCAACTTTGTGGGTTGAACTTCGTGTTATTAATTGCATCAGTGGACCTTCTGATTACAGAAGATGCTCAGAAGAGATTGCAACAGGGGGCCTACATGAACAGAGCACGAACGCTTGCAGCCATGCAAAACATGAGGCTAGATAGCGTCCTGGCCGACCCTGAACAACAGACAAACACAACAACGTAGGGGAGAAACGATGGCAAATGCTTCCAGAGTCGTTATTTGTCGTGAAGACATGCTCTTTTGCCGATACCGCTGATTGGGCCGCACACCGGCGTGTCGAGCTGCAGTACTGTGAGTTGAAGCACAATAGGCCATGTGATGATGATCGGTGTGTGCCCGTTCACTGGCTGCTCCCTGTCAGGTACGCCGCCCAGCTGGAGAGGGCCCTCCAGGCCAAGGCGGGTGCAGGGCCGCCGGCAGCAGGCACACCCCAGGTGTGGATCGACCCGCTGACCGGAGCCTCAGCGGGCCTCGCATGAAAGAAAGAGAACGTTTCAATGGCACCATCTTTATCTTGTTTGGGTATTTGATTGGGCTAGAGGCCGCTAGGTTCAGTTTTGTGCAACTGGACGGCAAAACATCTCAGTGGATGAGCCTATCAGCTGTGCTGGCTATCTACTACAACAACTGCAACAAAAACAAAACCCTTGGATTAGTAACACAGAAAGTAGCGATGTATTCAAACAGCCCATGTTGCTGTTCTTTCTGCTGATGTACAATCAGGAGGCCACAGGGCTGAATAATCCTACAAAGTGAGATATAAGATTTATATAGGCCGATAGAGGGCACTGAAAGGAAAGAAGAGGAAAGAAGTTCATTTGGCGTTTGGATGGGGAAGGCGGGGGCGCCCGAGACTTGGGTCTCCTGGGACGTATGCAATTGCTTGGTTAAGCAGCCATTGTTTCCAGCACTGTACACGCCTATTGGCGCTGTTTGCAGCAATGTGTCACAAGGTGGGAGTAAGGAAGCACGTCCACGCAAATGATCCAATCTCATACTGCAAAAAACAGACATTGCATCCACTGTTACATTCATGTGAAGTGGAAAAAAAACTGGAAAAAAAGAAGTTTGCCAGTTCTGGGACAATTTCGTTCTGTTGAGTGTTGCGTGTTGCGGATTTTAAGGATTCCGTCCATAGGTTTTTAGGTGGTGAATTTGCACACACCTAATGTTTGATTGCTGTCATCTGCCACTGGGATGTGTTGCTGGTGCTGGGATATGCTGGTAGGCGGTGACGCTAGGACGGGCAGTGAGGGTGGTGACAGATGACCAGATATTCAGAACACAGTGTACGACGCACACACATGACCCGTGACGGTGACACGCATGTAAACTTACAGACATGCAGACCCAGGCACACTCAAACGCACATTTTTAACTTGAAGCATTTGTCTTGTTAAAAGAAGACCAGTGCATCCAGGCCAATGCATAAACCCTGT
>QAXH01002400.1:0-13592 GCA_004335635.1 Chloromonas sp. AAM2 | reverse complement strand
CCAGGGACATTACATTGTGTCACTGGCATGCCTTGTGGCCTGTCCTGTGCCCAGGCATGGCCGGTCGCCCTGGTGCCTTTCACCTGCTGGCCGACGACCTGACCCTGCTGGCTGCCGCCATCCGCTTCATGGATTTCCCCGCCACTTCGCCACCGGGCAACAGGCACCCAGCGCTTAAGGTGGGCCCAGAAACCGGTAAATCAACTTGAAAGTGATGATGCTCCAGCTCTGTTCTAGCGTGACCCATGCATTTATGTACCATGGAATTGCTGTGTTGTTGGTCACCAGTGCTGATGGTCACCAGTGCTGATCACCCATAGCTGATCATTTGTAAGACTCTGACGATGTTGTTGTCTACGACCATTATGTATCGTACTCATCAACCTGCTCCAGCTTGCGGGTGCAAACAAAACGTGCAATGGGTTTGCCCGTGCCTGCCCTCGCAGATTCTCGAGGTCGCATGGCCCGTGCTGTCGGGCGTGGCGGGGCACGAGGCGTGCAGGCGGGAGCAGGAGGTGGTGGCCGCGCTGTGTGATGTCTACCAGGTGGGCAGGAGGAGACTGCATGTGCGCACTGGGACAGTGCATGGGCGGATTGGGACAGTGCATGGGCGGACTGGGACAGTGCATGGGCGGACTGGGACAGTGCATGGGCGCACTGGGACAGTGCATGGGCGCATTGGGACAGTGCATGGGCGCATTGGGACAGTGCATGGGCACATTGGGACAGTGCATGGGCGCAGTGGGACAGTGCACCATGGCCCAACGAATGTTCAGCTGTCGGCACTGTAGTGCAGAGGCTGTCAGCTGCATGGGCATGGGCAGCGAAGGAGTGATGATCCGCTGTGGTCAGTTGAATGGTCAACTGATGGCAGTGGGGACTGCATCAGTTAGTCTGTTTGTTTATCGGCTATTGACAGAGCAACAACTGGTACTGGTCGTGAACTGGTTGCTGCACTTAATCAACCGTTCGTACACTTGCAGCACAGAATGCAACCACGGGATCACAAACAAAATGTTTGCAAATGAAGCTTATTTGATTGTTTTTTGTTGCACGACTTCACCCTGCGGTTCCGCCGTGGTTGCCCGTGTTGCTGTTGCTTTACCCGCAATCATCTTCAACCCTGGCCTTCACTTACCCTTGTTGCCTGCTTCCTGCTCCAGCGGTCCCTGATGAGTGCTCGTGCCTCCGGCAAGGACCTGCTCCCCGCCCTCCTGACCTCCATCACCGCCATCCTCTCCACCCACCCGCACCCCGGCTGCTGCGATGTGCTGGGCACTGCGGTGGAGCTCTTCGGGGAGGCCCGATCCGCCCCACAGGCCGCACAGCTGCAGGCCGCGGCGCTTGTCACGGTGGTGGGCACCGTCACAGCAGCGGTGCAGGTGGGAGAGTGGGAATGCATCTAGCATCTAGCATCTTTTTTTGTTTTGCAAATGTACAAATTAAAGGCGTCCAATAGGAGAGGATAGATGCTCACTGACTCGGTGGGCACCATCACAGCAGCGGTGCAGGTGGGGAAGTGGGAATGGTGAGGTTTTCTGAAGCTCCCTTGCTTCAGTGTTTTCTTCTAGCATCGTTCATCGTTCTGCATCGTACAAATGTACAACCTAGAGGCGTCTGGAGGAGATAACACCGCCTGGTGCTGCTCCTGGCTGAATGGTCCTGTGCACACCAGCTGTGCACGCTGGCAGGCTGTGCCGTCAGGCTAGTGACACATGCTCTTTTCCGGAATCCCGTGCTTGTGGCTGTCAGATGTAAATAGGAACGGCATGCACAGCTCGTGTCGCCCACCCGTGCATGCCACCATGCCTTCCATGTCCATGATTTTGCATGTGTCGTGTGGCTTGCTTGCAGGCCACGCCGTCCGGCCTGACGGCATACACGGACTTGATACGCGCTCTCTACAGCATGGCAGACCTTTACTTTGTGTTTGCACGCGAGACCCTGCTCTCATCACCCGCACTCCAACAGGTGATTGGAACAGGGCTACCTGGACTAAGAGGTGGTTGTAGACGAGCATGACAACAGTAGGCCAGTATGACAACAACTTAATGGGTGAGATTGTACGCAACTATCGCAAGTTGCAGATAACACGGTGACCCACTAGCTGTAACTAAGTGTCGGTTGATCAGCTTGGCGTCATCTTAGCACAGGCAAGTGAAACTTTACCAATTGAGCCTGATGTGATGTATGGACGTCATATGATGATGGAAAGGCCATTAAGGAGATGCGCCTTCGGCTTGTTGCAACCGCAGTTGATTTCGTTCGGTTGTGTGGTGGTTGGCCTACGCGAGCGAGAGCCTGTTGCGGCGGCGCTGGCGTTTCTGATGCACGTGCTGGGGGTGGTGGACAAACTGACAGGCGAACTTGCAGCAGAGCACCGAAGCAGGTAAGGCCCAGTGCCAGAAATAGAAGATCAAACAGAGGACGACGTGGACGTCAAACAGAGTGTCAGCAAACACGTTCACTCAAAGTGGACAGTAAGTGCAAAACCAGCGAACCAAGGTTCAGGTTTTGCTTGATGCTCGGCAGTGCCTGTTGCACGGTCATGATACGTATGTTTTGAGGCAGTCTGAGAGGAATTGCTGACAGCCATTGGTCGAAAGTCAGCAGGCATGACACCCTGTCGTGCTCTAATGTCTGCTGACTAGGAAATGTAGCAAAGGGCAGAACGCCTACCATAGGGCCTTATGTCGTTATCAGGTGTGTAGTTGAATGCGCACAACACAGCAGCGGCTACGAAATTTGACAGCCCAGTGGCGTGTTTGATCAAGATGACCGTGCACGGGAGGGGCGTTCATGAACTCCAGGGTATGAGTGGCCGAGAGCCTACAAGAGCAGCGGCTCTAGCAGTTTTGATCAGGCACACCATGTATGGAAAGTGCATTCCATGCACCCCAGCTTGCTATTGGATGACGGAAGCATTGTGGGTATGATGAACGCCCCGTGCCAGGTGCTGGATGGCCTGAGAGTTGTGCTCGGTCTGACAGGCTACGCACACATGTTTTCCATGTTTTGTTGTCTTTGCTTGTGATAACCTTCACGTTCTTTGTAGGCTTGAGGCGTGCATGACCTCGCACGGGGCTGCTCTAGTGCGGTCGCTGATGTTGGCGGTGGCGGACTCTTGCCCCCGGCAGCTGGCTCGGCCCCTGTCCGGCCTGCTGTACGTCATGCTGCACAGCGAAGTGTGGGGGGCAGCCACACGAGCATGGCTCAGCAGCGCGCTGCAGAGTCAAGAGTTCTCAGGTGTGCGGCTGAAGAATACCCTACATCACTAGAATCAGTGGAAAACCTGGGTGTTGGACTTTGAGTTGAGGAAGAGTCGAGAGTTGCAAACTCAACCAAATCTTGCGCAAGTCTTGCGTGGCTGCCGAAATCCACCGCAATGATACGGTACAGATTAAGGTGTTCAGGAGCAGGGCGGAATGGTGGTGGGAGGCAGAGAAGAAGGCTGGGATGGGTGGGAAGAGTAAATTGGCAGCGCTTGTTGTTATGTAACCTGTATCAAAGTGAAAGCCGCACTCAGCATACTGGCTTGCAGAGAATGACTCTTCAAGTGCTATGCTGAGTACATGCTAAGCAGAGACTGACAGACCGCTGAGTACATGCTAAGCAGAGACTGACAGACCAAGTGCCATGCAAAGCACAGACTTACAGACCCAGTGCCATGCAAGGCCACGTGGTCGGCATTGTTGCCTCTCCTGAGCTTCACCCCAGTTGTTTGATATTTATGTCGACTGTTTGCAATGCGACCATGGACACTGCTGGCCTTGCCTTCATCTTGCTTACATGCCAAACAAGTGGGATTGCTCACATTTGTCGGCTGCCCTGGTATTCTTGAACTATTGCTTTGACTGTGACATGTGTCGCCGCTGTGTGTGCAGGTGTTGCTGGCAGCACACTGGGCAGTGAAGAGCTTGCGAGGGTGTACAATCTGCTGGCTCGTCAGCCGCCGCTGGCCCGGGGACGCTTTGATGCATTCGTTGGTGATTTGTCAGCCGTAATCCGGGGCGAAGCGCAGGCGGATGTGCTGATGGCATACGAAATGTGATGAGAGAGTGCTGTTTGTGGAGATTGGAATGGATCGGCTGAGGTTCAGATAAGCATGTGATGTAGGCGCCACAGAAACCGCAGTACGTTGCCTCGGTTTTGTGTATATAGACCATTCAAGGATAGAGAGCATGCGATGAGTGTCACGATGTCTTTTGGAAGAAGACAGGCAGACAAGATAGATTTATTATTCTCCATGTGCGTGCTTACGTGGGGGTGTGAAGTGCGTGTGAGCTTGAGCGGGTGTCAGCACGAATGGGCAGTGCAGAACGGCCGAAGAACAGGCTGGACTTGGGCAGGGCGCCTCCCGTGAGAGAGACAGACAGACAGAGAGGTGATACAGTTATGTAGCGGATAGGTTACAATGGTTTTCATTGGGCAGCTGATTTGGACTGGATTGAGCACAAGCACCGGAGTCGTCCATTTGCCGTCCTCGGTGATCGTGGGCTTGATGAAGGAGGCCCGGTAGGGTTAAAATAGGCAAGAACGCCATTATCCGTTCATAAGACACCAGACTCTCCTGCGCCCCACCTGTCAGGGTTGTGAAACGGCTGCGACAACCTTGAGCCCGTCATTTGTTCGTTTTAGGCTGGTTTCTGTACAGTATACCGTAGAGTGCCGAAATATATTGTGAGCAAGTCGGCAGGTAGCAAGTCAGACCTCCACGTCCTTGGGCGTTTGCCAACATGCCTACACTGTTCTGTGTTTGCTGCCACACAACAGCTTTACAAGCAGCCAACCTGATATCAAGGCCTGTTGTCCAGCCAACCTAATATCCTAGGCATGCAGCTAGAACCCATCATTCTTTGCCTTTGAGGAACCTGCAGGTTGTAGTGACGTGTCCAACAGTATGATAGAAACTCAAGCCACTTCAGGGCGACTCTCTTGCGTTGAGCGTGAGTGCGAGTCATGCATGAGACAAGGAATGGATGCAGCACTGACTGTGCTAGCAAGAAGAAAGGCAGAGAACGCACATAGCAGACAAGATTGAATGCAGGAAAGCATGGGCCAGGGCATGCTCCAGCTGACTGGCAAGGGTGTTCTGGATGTAGTCCAGCTAGTAGGTCAAACCTAAGAGGCAAACAGTTCAGCACCATGGCATTCTTGCTGGCTAGCCAGACACGTCATCTAACCTCAAACTCAGCTCAGGACATAAGACAGCGATCATTGGTCACAAGCTTGCTGAGCTGGGAGGACTGGCGGAGGTGAGGGCAATCCTGGCACATGTTTACAAGGAGGGAGTGCACACCATGAAGCACGTCCAACGCAAACATCAACTACTTGCGCAAATTGCAAAAATTTCTCCTAGTAAAGGGGAATCTGACCGTGTCAGCAAGGGGTGGTGAGGCACCCACACACGGAAACTTGCGGGAAACCTGCTCGTATTGCAACTTGTGTGCACTCCACCCGCGAATCCCTGATGCAGACGACTCGGGCTTCAAATCAACAGCATGCGCCTTCTGAGCAGCAGTTTATGTGCATTTCGCGAGGCACGTTGACTTGGCACGTTGACTTTGCAATCACACACACTTTTCAACTCGCTCAAGCTCCACTCTGCACATGCCTCGAACGCTGCCATTGTCACCAAGCACCCTCCTGGCTGCTGCAGGATCCACTGCGCTGCCATCTTAACCTTGCCTCCACAGACTGAAGAATGGTCAGTGTGACACTTGATATGCAGCCCGCCTCAGCTTCCATCCCTGACACAGGGCCTTGTGACAGTCAATGCGATTGGAGGGGTCCAGCACTAGCATCTGACGCAACAGGTCCACTCCTGTGGCAGTTGGAAAGGGAACGAGCGCATGTTACAGTGGTCACTCTGTTGGGCCCGCATCGATTTGACAGGCGTTGACAGGTGAGGCTCGTCCTCTGAGGCGTTGACAGGCCTGCGGCGGTTGTCAGGTAGGCTCGTCCGCGGTCAGGTCTTGCACATGCGGAAAAGGCTGAAAGTGACCATGAGGCACGTGCATATCACGTGACCATGAGGCACGTGCATGTCCGCACACGCCGACAGGCAAAGAAGCACTCAACCCAAAACACCAGCAAGGCCTGCCACTCGCCGGATGCACACAGAATGCACACAGCCAAGGCAGCCTTCTCCTACACCTGCAACAGGCCAGCCGGCTGTCCAGTGGCCCTGGCAGCCTTACACCAACAACCTGTCAGGAAAAAACAGTACATGTGCATTTGTCCGATCGTGTGGCACTGATCCAATTGTTGCTGGTGCCTTGCTACAGAGTCATCCTATGCAAGCTTACAGCCCTGTGACCCTGTCGGTGGTGGCTGGATGCAGCACCGGCTTTGCATTCACTGCCATCAATCCATGTTTACAATGTGCATACTCAATTCAACAGCAGGCATTCTGCTGTGCTTCCCGCACGCTAGCCTCAATTGCATTTTCAATCTACACACGTATAGACTGTAAGAGAAAAAGGGTTTCCAAAGGCAGAACACCATTCACAACAGCCATCTACGTGCTGGCAGAAGTGCCACACTGCCTATGCCATCAAGCCATGCGCCCCCGTTATTATGCACAACTCAACCAGCCAACAGTGGCCACCTCTAAAGCAGTGCCCTACACGCCCAGATAATGTACCAGATAATTCGTATTTTTTGTGTGTTGTCAAGCCATGCACACAACAAGGCTTGAGTCATATGTATACCAGAGCTATGTGCACGAAAGCCTGTGTTCGACTAGAAATAGCAAGTCACTGTGCCAAGCCGACACCAGCAGGTCATGCCATGGTTATGCCTGAGTTCCGTCATTGGCACAAAGCAGTTGCCAAAGAGAGTTCATTGGTTTGGGCAATCGGCCCTGTACTGCACAGCTTGCCTGATGCAAGTGTCACACACGCTCGCTGGTAAAGACATGTCTGTAAGCCATGTGTGGCAAGAATCTTCTGTCAAAACTGAGGCTTGGGTAAGCCCCAGCAAGCAATACGGCGGGTGCATAATATATGCCCCCCAGCTGCCTCCGCTGGAATCACTGAGAACTGAAAGAAATTGAGGGTGCAAAGCTTAATCATACGATCTGCAAATAAAGCCAGGAGAGTGGCGGTTGTTTCTATGCGTGCATTTCTTTGCTGGGGTTCAAAGAGGTGGGTTCAAACAAGTCGCTAATGTGCCTGAATCAGCTACGATTGGAGCCTGCGAGTAGCTTCGATAAGGGAGACAGCGCGGGGCACGATGTAGCCAGGGCCAGCCCGTTTTTGCAATCCATCGACCATCTGAACACAGCTGCTTCATTGGCGATGGCGATCGCTAGGTCATCACCAGTGGGCGAGGGCGGGGGCATGTAGCCCTCCGCCGTGCCCCTGGTCAGCCCGGTGAACTTGCGCGCGAAGAGCGGGCACGCAGATATCATTGGTCTGCATCGGCGACAACAGCGTGATGCGAGTTAGGCCACGTGCGCGATTCCAAACATCAGCATACGAGCAGTCTACATGTGACACCCGATACATGCAACACAGTGCTTCACTGCCAGATGTCCACATGCTTTGCAAAAGCTATGACCATGTTGGTGGTCCGCAGCTTGTCCAGGCACCCACTAAAATGTACGTTGGTTGAAGGAGCGCAAGAGTGAGCGATACACAGATCACTCCTTATACCGTCCTAGCAGCTCACTCACTTGTAGCCCAGAGTATCCTTGACCCAGGCTGCGATAGCACCATCCAATTCCAGCGGCTGGCTGCTGGATTGTGTGCCCTGGATACGTCTGGCTGTCGTCTCAGCTCGGCTTTTGACCCCCTTCAGAAGCTTGTTGATGGCAGCTACTGTCGCCACTGATGCTTTCCCGCTGGATGACAGAGAACGCCTGTTGGTGGCAGCAGCTGTAGCCAATGACCCAGTGCCGACGTTGGATGACACTGTTTCGTTGAGGGAGGCTACACTGGCGTTCTTGGCTATCGCCATGAAGGTCTCCACGGCAGACTGGAGTGCCTTGGGCCACACTTGTGAGCAGTTGGGGAACACTGGGTTGCCCATGCCCTGCGCATAGGGTGGCTGAGAAAACATTCTAAGCATTGCTAACGCACACGCACCTGCGTACGTCTACCGTTGTGGTGGCTGCATAGACGCCAACCCGTAAAACCCTCGCAACATGAAACTCTCATGCACGTCTGACCCGGCACGTAAAATTTGGGATCAGGCATAAAAGTGAGCAGCCAGGGCGATCACGAGCCCATACATCCATATACACATGCGTCCAACGTGCGCCATTATTTTCATACCTTAAAGTCTCCACGGACGGTCTCGGCCAATCCCGCCTTGAGCTGGGCGCCACGGGAGAACGTCGTGGGGTGCGCGCCATTCTTGCTCCAGTCCGTCCAAGTCGCACGGCCAATGCAGTCCGTCTGCGTGCGCAGCCGATGACGAATCAAAATGCATAATGCAGAAGCGTGCCGCTGATGGATCCTCAAGGCCAGAGCAACTCCACGTGCAGCGTTCCCCATTGTCTAATCCTAAACCTGTCGATTAACAACCTGGCAGAGGGTAGAGCTGGGCGGGTGAGCTGCAGTTTGCTGCCTCTTCATGCGCGTGTTCCGACAACACACTGGGCGTAGTCCGGCGACAATTGTGGCATTGTGTTTCTCGACGGTGCTCACCTCGTTGTCCAAGCCGTAGGTTGCCAGCACGATCGGAAGGTAGTGTTCGTCCATCACGTTCGGGCACACATGCCTTAGACGTCGCATGGCCTCCATGTGGGTTGGCGGGAACTGCGGGTCTGGGCCCGACAGTGTTGCTCTTCGCCCATCGCACAAGTGCGAGACCATCTGATCCCAGACCTGCAGACATGGCATACAGTTAAAGGGCTGTGAAACAAACTGTTCAAAAGCCGTCACGATGCAATCACTTGTTGCTAGCCCTGTCCAAAAACCCTACGCGTTCAAACACGGGTCTGATCAGGAAAAGGATCAGCTGCCATGTAGGACTTGTTGCCATTACTCACGTGTGTGTCAGCCAGGACAAGGGCGGTGTGCGCGCGGTTCAGCACCGCCCACTGCGATGAGGCAGTGAGGCAGGAAACATGTAGTAGAGGAGCCACCGAACAGATGATATCAAATGACGTCAACTCATCACAGCATTGTGGTACCTTCAGGGCTGCATTAGTGCAGTTACATGCAATCTTTTGACCGACGATGATGAGCCTGGTGGGCCTAATGGCTTGCCTCCAGTCATCGACCACACAAACACAAACACACACCTGTGCGCTCTTTCTCCAGTGAGCAAACTTCAGGTACTTGGTAGTGAAGCTCTTGCGCCACCTGAAGGCAAGCATGGTGCAAACAACACATGTCAGCACTCAGCACCCTGTTCTCACGACCATGAACGCTTCATATTTACAGTGTGTCACCACCACTCTTTCACCATGACTGATGCATGTGCTGCAATGCACCGCTGCCAACAATCATGCAGGTACTACTCCTCAACACGCTCACTTGCCACTGCAGACATGGCCTCTTGTCATTCCAGGGGCCGCCCATGCTCACCTGTATTTGGTGGTGTCATTGCGTGGGCAGGCGTTGACCCTGCTCTTGTACTCGGACTGGAGCTGCGACCAGATGAGGATGGGCGAGTGTACTGGGATGCTGGTGCCGCTGACGATAACGAACCGAGTGTTGCGCGGGTCGCGAAGTGCTGCTGCCATAAGCAGCTGGCCGGCCTGCAGTGAGTACAATCACAACAGGTGCATGCTAGGTGACTATCACACTGAGGCAAGCCACACTACAATCCATTTCCAACTGTCAAGGGGCATGCATTGCGGGAAAGTGCAGTGGTGACGCTCGCCGTGTCTGGCGCATCCTCCCAGAAGCAAATGCATCCCCAGGATTGGCACGGTTGAGCATTCACGCATGATCACTCACCAGCACCAACGAAGGCATGCCCCAGCTTGAGCGGGTGTCAGCACGAATGGGCAGTGCGTCACGGCCGTAGAACAGGCTTGAGTTGGGCAGGGCGGCTCCCGTGTGCACGTAAGTGGAGAAGAGCTGCTGGCAGGGCATCCGCATCGTCCCAGCGGTCAGCAGCCGCTGCACCCCTGGGAACCCGACCACGTCAATCTCGTCCTCACATTGCTTCAAGAGGTGGGGTGGGTACTGGCTGTCTTCGATCTCCCACAGCGTTCTGGAGCCTGGTATGCGTTCTGGACTCTGGGGATGCACCCCTTTGCCGTGGGTGACCTGCATGAGGTCGTAGCCTGGGCCGTGCTGCAAGCTGTGTTGCACTGCTGGTGGTATGGTGCTCTCCATGTATCGGACCATGTGTGGAGGCGCCAGCTGGGCTGCACAGGCACAGTTGAGCACACACTGGCATGACTGCAGGTTTGTTTGTAGTAGAATGTTGATTGGCTGGTCCGGGATCTGAAGCCCGGCTCACCCTCTTTGCACAGCTCCTGCTCGCTCTACTCAAGCAGCCTATTCACTATCGGGTTGTGCTGGATGAGAGCGCAAGATGGAGCATCTGTCATGCTCGCAGTTGGATTTCGTTCAATATTCGAACTGGTCTGTCGTTCGGAATGCCCTCCGCTGCCTTACCGACACACACATGCTCAACCCATGCACACACATGCTCAATCCATGCACACACATGCTCAACCCATGCCTGACAGCCTTTGGCAGTACGCCTTTGTTTGCCCACAGTGTTTTGAAATCTGGTCGCTTGGGTCAGGGTGTTTTTTAGGTCAGAGCCAACTAGGTTATTCATTCGACGGCAAGATGATATCTGCCAGACGCTGGAGAATTCTGAGCGGTATAGAAAGGAGTCTTCGTTTAGGGCACGTCGCATTGATTATGTCATGGGCAGAGGACTTGGCCCCGGACGACGCGATGGCTTTGGTGCTCACGCATGGCGAGGACCGTGTTCCGCATTGTTACCGCAGGCGCACCTCCGTCCGTCGTTCACAAGGCGCATCGCACCCTGACCAGCTGTACGTGCTGGGTGGATTCTTTTCTGCGAGCTGCATGGATGGTGGTGGTGGTGGGGGTGGAGGGCACACGTGCGGCCGGGGCCAGTGTCGTATCGTCTATACAGGTAAGGAGCATGCCAGGGTCCTATGGGAGGTGGCACATGTGCCTTTGCGCTTCAGAAAGGGGGCTCAGAGACAAAGGCAGCCATTTGATGGCAGGAGCGCATGAGACGTACAGTATAACTGCCTTGATGTCGAGCATAGAAATTCAGGCATGGACGCTCAAGCATGGACATCAGGCATAATGTTATATGATTCCTTCTTGCATGCCTGGACTGCATTGGGCTATGCAGGCATCCCGTTCCCATGGTCCGAGATGGAAATAGAGCCGGTCATTGTAAGAAGTAAAAATGGAGTTGACCAGGTCTGTCGTGCACTGGAACTTGTCGCTACAGCTTTCGCATCATTGGGTTAAACGTCTCAAACCCTGGTTTCCTAGCTGCACACCTGCAGTGTCAAAGAAGGATTTCCATAGAAGTTCGTGTGCCGGGCCCAGGGGCGCCAGGAAAAGCAAAGCCACCTGCGCGTCAATTGCGTTTGAATGCGAGTCAGCCAAGCACGACCTAGAAGCGCGCATTTTCAATTCAGTAAGGGCAAAGACTGCGATTTCACCTTGGGCAGGAAGAATGCGCCCATGCTGGAAGCCGAGCTCTCCGTGCCTGACTCGCGTTGACTGAGCCTTGGTCAACAGTCGGGCGGCCTGCGTTTCACCGGCCAGTGTTTGCACGGCTGACCTGTTGCCTTGCATGCTGTCATCTTCTTTCCAAATGGCCATCATGTGATTCGTTTACACGCACCTTCTCAGCGTTTAATTCACTGCGAACTCTTGTTCAAGGTAGGATTGGCCGGTGCAGCACGGCCGCTCTCCTCAAAGTAAAGAGGTGCGCAATCCCTGGGATTGCCGCAAGCTGGTCTGCTAGCCGCGGCGCGGAGGAGAGGAGGGAAAACTGCACTTGGTTATGGCACGTGATTGAGGAGTCGAACTCGTCAGAAACTGGACGGGGTTACTCGGAAGGTGCTTTTTCCACTTTCAGGTGAGTCTCCTTGACAACAGATGCTTGACCATTGCTCGGTGTGTCGGCTTACTGTGCGTCAAACATAGTAGAGAATCGTGCAGCAGTTAAGAGAGTCCAAGTGGATAGATAGAACGTGCCCGATTGAATGTTCGAAGATGCCAGCCCCGCAATCTATCCCTATTACACTGCCCCAATCAAACAGCGCCAGAGTATAGCAGCACAACGCGCGCGCGTTCTGGGATGTGAAGTTCGTGTTCAGCAACGAGAGGAGAGCTCGTTGGAAAAGCTTGTGCGGTGAAGCACATCATGCATCAGGCTGTTGTGTGGAAACAGCCAGATTTGACACCATGCTTGTCACCATGCTACAGTGTGCATGATGCAAAAGCGTCCAATGACACAGTGAGCCATTGCAAGACCAACCAGCAGGTTTCATCAGAGACATCTCCTGCTGCAAGAACGCTTGACTGCAATGGATGGTCAGATGTGGGCAGATGTACTAGGTCTCCTGGCCCTTCTTGCGTCCCTTGATCTAGTCTACTTCGGATGGCGCCAGAGAGGCTGAGGTAAGCCCTCCATTTCCACGTTTATATGGATTAATTCATGGAGAAGATTCATGCAAATCAAAAGAACCAGGCATCTGTGCCTGGTAATACATATTAAATTATTATTGAACCGGTGGTACCCCACTGCTACTGGGCAAGACCAGAAAGAGTGCTGGCTGCCGGCAGGTTGTAGCTAGACTGAGGCTGAGCATGGACAAGTTCACGACCGAACACACAAGCCAGGGATGCAATTAATGAACAAGCACCAAACGGTTTCCTTCAGCGGGTTGTCGAAAGGCAGGTACCACGTGGCTGCTAAACGCTGCTGGAACTGTCATGTGGTGGACGGCAAAACTCGTGGGCTACATGCAGTGGCTGTGCGAACGTAGCGTTGCTGCAGGGCAGTGCAGGCTTGCACAGTGTTCTGTGTGAGCAGGGCAGTGCAACGGGTGCTGCCACTGGGTGCACAGGCGGAAGTGGAGGGGTCAATTGTGCAGCTGGCTGCGGCCAGCTCAGCGGGCGGATCCGCGTGGCCAGTAACTGATTGCTGCGAGGGGAATCCGTTGTTGGCGAATGCCAGAGTGCAAATGTTCAGTCATCATAGGACATATCAACAGGGAAAAAACAAACCGTGAGTCATCAGTGAGCTCAGCTGAGCCAGCATGATGGCAGATACAATACGCTTGTATAGCATGCACGAACATGTTACCACGCCATGTGCCTTTGCCCTGGAGCCTTGTGATTGGGCTCCAGGCATGGGAAGACTTCGGCCATTGCGCATGCGTGAAAAAAAAGGAGTTTGCCAGTTCTGG
This sequence comes from Chloromonas sp. AAM2, assembly GCA_004335635.1. Classification (NCBI taxonomy): domain Eukaryota; kingdom Viridiplantae; phylum Chlorophyta; class Chlorophyceae; order Chlamydomonadales; family Chlamydomonadaceae; genus Chloromonas; species Chloromonas sp. AAM2. The sequence goes on along the minus strand of QAXH01002400.1, from coordinate 208 downwards.
GACAAATTCTGTGATTATCACTGGAACATGTGTTGGTGATGTGTGTTGTGATTGCAAAGTCTGATTGGGTACTGTGGAGTTTGCAGATGTGTCACATGGGTGTACAGCGGGGCGAGAATCACGTGTTGTGGTAGACGGTGCGAACCGATTTTGCCTTGCGAACCCTGGACGGTTTCCATGGGCGTAGCCGTCACCCAATTCAAAAAAA
>QAXH01002398.1:0-15822 GCA_004335635.1 Chloromonas sp. AAM2 | reverse complement strand
TCTGTAAGGTCCTTGAACGCGCCTGTCTTGACGCCATCCCCTGTTGAGGAAGGGGTGATCAGCCAGGTCTCATGGGTGGCGCTCTGGTTGGCGGCGTTGGCAATACTCCGCTGCCGGATCTGCACAAGAGCGATGACAAGGAAAGGCATGTGTCACTTCTCATCGGTACAGCTTCCTTGATCGCTCCGCCATTACACTGCACATGAACCGTGCAAAAAGAAGTTTGCCAGTTCTGGGACAGTTTGTGTGAATAGGTCTGTATTACCGCCAGGAACCATTGTGTGTCAGTAAATAAATACATGGCACCACACTGTTTCCAGTGCGGGATACGTAAATTGCCCCAGAACTGGCAAACTTCTTTTTGCTAGGGCTGACTTGAGCACGTGTTGATTCATTGTGTACATGTACATTATAAACATTTTAAAAAAAAAGTTTGCCAGTTCTGGGACAGTTTTGCGACTGGCACCGTGATGAGGCTGTCAGTTGTCTGTGGAACTTGGCCTCCCGAACCATGCAGCTGGAAAGGGCATCACTACGCCAGTGCGTGGGTATCTCCAGGGTGTCGCAGTTTTATGGACAGCAGCAAGCAACTTTTAACGAGCAGCGGGCGCCACAGTCGCTTCTGGCCCAGGTGGTATAATCGCACGAGGGCTGCTTTGACAGGCACAGCTGATTGGCTCTCACCGCAGCTGCCAGATAGATGGAGGGTGCTTCCACTTGAATGGGCATGTCAGTCTGCGATGAAGCCCAGCAGCACATGACTCGTGTTGTTGACTGTGCCAATGAAGCACCAGAGCAGAAATGCAACCTAGGATTCTGGAACACAATACACAATTGTTTATGACATCATGCGCAGACCCGGGATTTCATGCAGGTAGGCCTGCACAACTCCTGTCAGGGGCGGGACTGCCGCATGCACTCGGTCAGTGCCAAGTCATACCACATGACTTGGGTCTACCACATGGGTCTACCACATGAACTCAGCGCCTAAGGACGACTCACGTTGCTGACTGTACCAATGTGGCACAAGAGCAGAAAAGCAACCTTAAAACTTGACGGGATTTTGGAACAGTTGGTGCAATAAGATATTGACAAAGAACTTGCGTGCACAGTTCAATTTTTGGCAGTGGGCCCGAGGGTTTGAGCAGACTAAGGATAGCAAGCATGCCTAGCGGTTCAGAACTTCCAGGTGCGGTCCGATGGCGGGTGCTCGCAAGGCATGGCCACCTGGCATCTTTCTGGGCAGGCGTCCGAAGTGTGGCAGTGTGAGCAAGCACCGGGCAAGCCATAACCAAACAAGGCCCGGTAGTGGGCGTTTACTGTACTGTGGGCGCTACCGCCAGCCAATGCAGTGGTGCCAATGCAGTACGGGTCGATGCAATCTGCCACAGCACCACTCACCAGCTCGCTGTACACCTCTGTCATGTTCTGGATCAGAGAGGCGTAAACACCATCACTCAGCAGCACTCTCTGCAACGGAAGAGCGCAGTTCATGCACATTGAATGCCTGCCGCTTGCAGCTGAATAAAAAGGTATGACCAGCCTCCCACAGCTTCCTTACTCAGTAGTGATCTTGGTTGCCATGTCATTTGATTCTATGCACTGGTCGTGCGCACAAGGTCGCCACCTGTCCAAGGTGTACGAGGTGCATGGAATGCTGAGCAGCACTAACCAGCTGACACAAATGCAGCACCCTTGTTTGGCACGTTTCAGCAGTTTACCATCTTTGCCTTGCCACCTCCAGTTGTGTTGTGACTTGAAGGCATGCAGTTCTGTAAAAGCTTGACCAGCCCGTCCCGAGGAATGGCGGCTGTGTTGGTGGACTTCCCGGCACCGGACGCCGAGCAACTGCAAGAGGAAATGCCGAAACACTCTGTGCATGCTGTTTTGGAATGTTAGGAATTTGACAGGTTTGCATGATGGTCATGCCATGCCACTTTTGCGTCAAAGCATTTCCCGGCTCTCTTGCACAATAGAAATACACTCGGAAGGAAAGAAGGAATGAAGGAGTGATTTGACGTCGTGTTCTTTTTGGTCCTCGGCGAAGATCGGCAGCCTTACCTAACAGCCAGATTAGAGAGGCCCTTCTTAATGCAGGCTTCTGCCGTCCATTGCGAATAGCCGTCAACGACATTCAAGGTCCGGCGAGTGTGTACGAGCGCTGCTGTATCTCCCAGCGTGCCCTCAGGTGCCCGATTGCAAGATTCGCACGTGTTTATCGTCCCCGCCTGCGCTACTCTACATCCTGCTGCGCAGATGAAGTACACGATCAACAGCTGAACGATTTGCCACGAGTTTGTTTTTGCCATACCCGCAGTCAGCGCTTCTGTAAGGCCATCAGCAGTGCGTTTGGAAATGGCTCTGCTTTACGCTGATTCTTCCAGCCAGGCTGTGCTCGGGAAACGCACTTTAAACGTGGTGATCTGATGACGTCACCACGTACAGGAAACGCATCGGGCCGTAATGTACAGACCCATCACCTCTTGCCAGCTCGGGTGGACATGGATGGCCGTGGTGGCATATGGTGACCGACTCAGTTCTCTGGGCACCAAACTTTCGCTGTACCAAATCACAGAGAAGTTCCCTCCCTTCAAAGACTGTCCAAAAAAGAAGTTTGCCAGTTCTGGGACAGTTTTTGCGCTGACACTAGAACCGCGTGTGTGGCCACCTGTTCCAAACGACTTGACGAATTACAAATCAAAGCACATTTTATTACAAACAACTCAAACTGAGTTTGCAATCAAGCTGCACTAATGACATTGCAACAGGCCATGTGTTTTAGAAGCCGTTTTGTATGACCTTGTTTGACCTTTCTTGACTAGAGGTGTCGACATGCGTAAAGCAAACCTCAGGCAGCAGGGCGCAATTGGGCAGGACGGGCAAAGCCAAGTGCTGCAGGACCGGTATGCCCTTGGCGGATTATCCTCAAACACCAGTGCACAGCACATCTACCTCCAGAGACCAGCTTCAGCAGCTGCGCAGAAAGCATAATACACCGCGAATGGGCAAGCAGGCCGGCTTCACAGCGTCTGGAACATGCATTTTCATCAACAGGAGTTCGTCTCCGCCCTGACAGAACGTCGCCATTCACATCTCCGTTGGGCTCACTCCTCGAGCCAATGAGCCAGCACTGTTGTCCTTTGCGGGTTTGGTGTGTGTGGGTGTGACCATGTGTACATGTCATCCCAGGATGCAGTATCTGGAAGACAGCTGTGCCCAAGCCGACTTTGTGGTGGTCACCTTGTTTACATTCACAAACTGGAAAACTGAACCGGCGGTGGCAAAAGGACGGCGCGGGGAGGTACGAGAGTCTGCCGCCCCTGAGCTGGCTGTTAGCGCAGCTGCCACCTCTCCCGGACGCCTTGGGCATCGCAGACGCAGCGGATTTGTATTCAGTGCTCAGCGCCTTGCATGCCAAACGGCGAAACCCCCAGCCCGCAGCATGTGCGGAGCAGGGCTTTTATTACTTTTGGGCTGATGCCCCTCCGGCTGCAAATGGCACCAGTGTTGAAGAGGTGAGATAGCTTGCTGTTGGACCTAGCGCATGCCAAGGTTTCACGCATGTGAGATTGTCAAATGGTACGCAGGTTCCATGGCAAGGGGTGCGCGATGGCATTACCAGACATACACATGCAGACCTAGCTTGCTTCACTAGGAGATCAGATGAGTGGCCCCTGTGCCTGCTGTGTGCCAATACTCTGGTGGTTGTGGGGCTGGGTGCCCATGTGCCTTTCTGATCTCCACATGATGCTTTTGCCCTCCATGCAGCAATGCTGGCACGTGCCCATGTGGCCTCGCAATAGAACTGCTCATACGCATGGCTGCTGGAGCCCATTGAGAGGGAGCTCACCAACAATGCATCCTTGCCGCATGTCAAGCACATGCATGCCGAGTGGCATGATGCGCAGCCTCCCTCTATCCATTACCTCATCCATTCTCAGACTACCCTACCTCTCCATGGTCTGATCTGGATGCTTCAACGCACCTAGGCCAGAATTCGTAGCTCCTCCGCCTTGACGTACCCAACTGACACAGTCAGACAGCCCATTGCTTTGCTCTGCTCAGATTGGCCCCGGCTCTTCCGCCCGGCGAGAGCCCGTTGTCCCCGTGGGCAGCAAACATCGACACTTGACCATGGAGCGACTGGTTTCTCTCTTCAAGTTGAACGCACAAGGTCAGCAGAGGCACAGCAAAGGGTCTTGGGCCGGTCTTCGGACGGTGTTGTCTGCTTCATATGAGTTTTGCAGTTCATCGATGGTTGCTGTGTCGGTGTGTGCAGCTGTTTTAGTGCATCAAAGCTGGATGGTGGTACACAGGGGGGACATGGAAAAGCCAACATGTGGCTTCAAGTGCACTGGCTACAACAGCTATGGGCACCTGCCACATGGGGATCCTCATGCTGCATCATGGCCTCAACTGCCGATATGCATGTCTATGGAAGTATGTAGCACATAGCTAGCGTGTCCCATACCAATGAATGCGCCCCCATTCTCGGGCCTATGTGCTGGACGTGTTATTGTATGCAGCCGTCACGGCACACGTGCAGCTGCTCTGCACATTTTGCACGTGCATCAGGGCATCCGGCACTGCTTCAGTGTGCCCAGCCCTGCTCTTGTGTGTCGAATGGGGGTTGGGCTTAACCACCCGGCCTCCTTACACCGACCGGCGTCCCCTTCTTTCCTTGTGTGTCGCGCAAGTGGTCGTTGTGTTTTCAGCGTTCATGTCTTGGTCCACGTAGGGCCCCATGATGTGATTCCTTTTGTCAAACATTGTCAGTATGTCTTGTGTTGTGCTGTGCTGTGCATGTGCCCCAGGTGCTCCTGTGCCGCACCTGCTGCTAGCCATTGCCGATGACGACGGGAGTGTGTCCTTCATGCGCTGCTTTGCGCACGTCCAGCCGCCCTTTGAGGGGCCAGGGGCATTGCCGGAGGTGGGGCAGGGACAGGGCGCAGAGCTGGGCGTGCAGACCTTGGACAGCGACGAAGACTGAACATGACATCTTGCAACTGTCCATGCTCTGACCGTTTTCTGTCTGTCCCTGAGCGCGGCATACAACCCTTGTATGTGCGTTATACATCGACGCGGATGTAGCATGACACCAGCAACATGACAGCGCCATTCGGATTATTGCACGCACTCGTTGTCCAACAGACGTTGGCTGCTGTGTGGTCGTGGAAGACATTGTGTCGTCTGGATTGGCAGCATGTCACCACTGCCATTACTTATTCGTTGTCTATAATGTCCACGTTTGAATTGTGGACAGAAGAGCACGGCATTCCTCAGGGGATTGTTATTGAAAAAATAAGGGCACCCTCTGCAGGCATTGCCCTGTACTGCTTTGCCTTGCTAACAACAAAGAAAAAAATATGTTTGCCAGTTCTGGGACAGTTTCCAGGATGACACTGGAACCAGTGTGGCAACAGCGGAGCCCGTGAGAGCAGGGTTCATGCCAGAGTACAGGGTCCTGGGCTAGTCACGGAGGCAGGGGCTCATGACATTTTGGTTACAGCAGGTGGCTAACAAAATTACCATAAATCAACGTACATCAACAAAGAAAAGGACAAGAATTCAACATAATCGCAGAAAGTAGCTCAGAATCAGCCATCCAGTTCTATGGAATGTTATTCGTTCATGTAATATGGGTCCCAGTCATGTGAGTACAGTTGAGCTCCGTTGTGCGCTGAAGCAGCACTGTGGCCTTGCTACTGGGACTCGAGGGCATACATACCAGACAGTGCAACTGCTGCGCAGTGGTATCAACTTTAATCACTGACTGACTCATACCCGCTGGTGCGCACCTTCATAACAGGTCATAAGGCCAGCAGCCCTGGCCTTTACTGCCAACTTTGCACTTGCTCCCCTGCAGCGCCGCATGTTTTCTTTGTGTGGGCTTGCTCATGACAGCTCTCAGCCTGCGTCTTGTCTCTTGTCTCTGTTATGCTTCTGGGCCAGGCTCAACCGACTGTTGCTAGCCCAGTTCACAGGAAACGGCCGAGTCTGGCTGCCTGCGGGTGCCAGTGTGCCTCGTGATCGGGTGCTCATCCATCACCTTTTTGCCGTCACATTATCACCACAGACATGCAGTTCTGTAAAAGCTTGACCAGCCCGTCCCGAGGAATGGCGGCTGTGTTGGTGGACTTCCCGGCACCGGACGCCGAGCAACTGCAAGAGGAAATGCCGAAACACTCTGTGCATGCTGTTTTGGAATGTTAGGAATTTGACAGGTTTGCATGATGGTCATGCCATGCCACTTTTGCGTCAAAGCATTCCCCCAAGACAGTGGCTCTTTTGCAAAAGAAATACACTTAAGGAATGAAGGAGTGATATGACGTCATCTGCTGGTCGACTATTAAAATTCTTTTTGAGTTTTTGCCGTATCAAAAGCCTCAGTTACCCCTTAGAACACTCGCCTCACTGTGTTGTCGTATTGGTTCCTAAGCGCATGCACAACCAGCCAAGGCAACCAGGAACCCCTTTGAAATCGTGTGGCAGGTACAAGTAGGTGGCGTTGTGGAGGACAGATTTGTTGAGGCAGGTGCTGGGAGCAGTAGCATTAGTAGCCAACGAGTTCTGGCATGCTTGTACAGTGCGACGGCTGCAGTATCAGCACACGGCTGAGTGTTTGTTGCCAAACGTCATGCCTCTGCCTCTTGATTGTTGTTGACGATGAATATGTTGAAACCTGCTGATCAAAACGGGACCAAAACATTATCACAGGCAGGAGGATCAGATATTGAAAGCCAACAGCAGCCCCATCAAGGATGGTCGAAATTGACACTCACCAGAACAGCCTTGCAGTAGGCATAAGCAGACTGTGGATGCTTGCAACGCTGTGGAAGCCTGACCAGACAATCTCTCCCGCAAAGTTATGACAAGTCAACAAATATGACAGATAGACAGATATGAATATGGCTTGCGGCAGCAAAACACAGACAGTCTCAGCAAAAGATGAAGACGTGATGCAGTGTTATCCCAATTCTACTCCTGATTCTGCTAAGTTCGCAAAGGTGAATCACATATAGAGCAGAATACGACCTCCAGGGCAAAAGCAAGGAAGGTGATGACGAAAGTGTTGATCTGCTCTGGTGCAATCTTCACGTACGTAATCACAGAACCAAACAAACAGTGACACCTACCCTGCTGAGGAGCAGCTTCCCATTGCTCCTGGTTGTTAACCACTCTCAAGAAAGGTCCCACACCAGCCAATCATGTGATGATGTCATGCCTGGCAAGTTCGGAATACCCCCAAATCAGGACGTGATGTACGCTGAAGTACGCGCAACAGAATCCCTGTTGGTTGCTTCCGTCTGCCTGGTTGCTTACATGACTGATCACGCAGCCTTGGCCTTTGGAGCTTTGGTGGTGGTTGCAGCCATGACAACATACAATGCGGCTGTGCCATAGCAGATCGTTAGAGCAGCATATTCAGAGGCCACCATGGGTTTGTCTAGCCAGTCGGAGTAGGACGTATAGGGGGCCTGCAGGTTTGCCTGCGATTGGACGGGGAATGATGTGCAAGGGTGAGCATCAATCGACATGCATGTGATATCCGACTCTGCAGGCAGGTCGTGCTTGTGTCGCTTGGAAGATGCGGCAAAACCTTGATAACGCTTCAATGCATGTATTCAGCTCCTTGCCTTTGTTGGAGAAGCAAAAGTGCTGGTGTGGCACATAGGAATTATGTTGCACACACACTGTGGCAGTAAGTGGTAAAGCTTATACACTGTGAGAAGTACAGCCATACCATGCAAAACATTTTACCTTTGCAAAAATTGCCCAGAAAAATCGCTGCACAGGGTTCCTGAAAATGCCCGCCGCATTGATCAGCATGCACGCACGGTGCGCCTTGATCCGGTGTTGCTTTGCGTAGTAGATGCCCAGGCCAGTGCCCAGCACCATGCTCGCCAGGCTGCGCAGTGCAGGGCACACGTATTTACAACACTGAGCTGAGCCGTGAGAAAAAGCGAGCAATGCTGCACCTGCAGATTCCAGCTTTTCACCTAGAATCTTCAGCAGGCCACCGGCTGTGCTACAGAAGGGGCTGGCATTGATTCTGACTCTCAGTGTCATGGCGCACACAAGGCAGCAGAAACGACGGATCGAGGTCACAGTGACACGGTGCAATCCTTACCTGGACAGGTTTCCAAAGATGGCCATGAAGCCAATGGGCAGCGGGCCAACACCGAACACAGTGTAGAGTTGCTCAATCGTGAAGGGGATCAGCACTGCACGTGGGGCATAGCAAGGGCAGATGGGCGGATGCTGACCAGGTTGCCTCAGCCTAGGCATGACCACTGCAGTGACTACAAAGACACGCTGATGGCCCAGTAGTGTGTGTCGGCCCGGTCGTGACAAAGGGTGTGGGACCTGCCAACCTGCTCCTTGTAATACATTACATATGCAAATGTATGGGCCTCAAGTTTCCCGTGCAAGGGTAGGAACTGAGCTGTGTGGCATGGTGATGCACTCGTCAGGCAATATAACATGGCCGATGTTATGCACTACCTGTAGTGTGTGGTGTGACAGGTTGACGGCCTAAGCAAAGTAAAGAGGCAGAATGTCAGACGCAACAATAAAGAACGTTTTGGCGCCCAAGACGCAAAACTACAAAGCGCAAAAGCACAAAACCGCAAACAAGTTAGGCACGCAAACAAGTTAGGCACGCAAAGTCATTAGGAGCAGTACGGTATCAACACACATTACCATATGTACAGACCGCTGATGCGATTAAAAAAGCAAGTAAAGACGTAGTGCAGGCCAGTGCTGGTGCAAGCCAAGTGCTAATAGTTCTGTGTGTTGCAAGGATTGACACCTTTTCGATTTGCCCTGTAAGCCACTCACGTGCCACGTACAGGTAACCCAGCCTGCGGTGTAGGTTCAAATTCCGCTTGCGAAGGAAGGGAAACTGCAGCGTGCAGTACGTGCGTCAAGTGCTCCACATGAAAATATATATCCTCAGATGCTCACGTATATATTTATATACGAACGCAGGGAACAAAGCAGGCATGGCAGGCCAACTGAAGTCAAAACAGGACCGAGCCGCCTAAGCTCAAGTCAATTACTAGAGAAAGGGACGCAAGAAGGGCCAGGAGGCATAGTTAGTCACGTCCGGGATGTGGCAGTCCAGCTGCAACAGGACGGACCGTCAGAGGTCGGGGACAGCTACATTGCAACAGGGCTCATGTTGTCTACACGAGGTTGCCATTTTCATGGCTGGTACAGACGTTTCCATGGATGATGCCTCACACTTTTTACGACATTAGAACCATTTCCGTACCATCATCCTACCAATTCAACGAGTTGAAGCTACAGTGCGCTCACCAATTGCAGCATGGCAATGAAGCCCATGGGAGCAGCGATTAGGATGTGAATGCGTATGGTCCAGAACCTGCAGGCAACATGTGAGTGCATGAAGGAATCAGAGTCTGGTGAAACGTGGTTGAGAAGCACACTTTTATTAGAACTGTGGCAACCCACCCACTTACAGGAACCGTAACCCCACCCACTTGATAGTTCCGGGGATGTACATGGTGTCAATAACGGCGAAAAAGCCGTCGGTAACAGACTTTGGTATGTCATCTGGCAGCACTGTATTTCTGAAGTCAGCCTTGTTCCACTCGGCATCCCTGGACACAAGCAGGCACAGCCATGCCAATGATGCAAGAGATGCTAGGTGCTGCAGGCTATATGGTTGTCATCATCATCATCATCATCATCATCATCATCATCATCATCATCATCATCAATACATGGCTTTATATGGTTGTGCTGTGGCTCTTTGGCCCAGTTCCTGTTGTTGAGACCACGCTCAGTTGCCCAAGTACAAATACGAGAAGGATGTAAAACTCATGTCTGTTGATGGCATCTAGTGCGGCGCACACGGAACCAGGTTCCAATGGCAGACAAGTGCGGGCCCGGGTATGATGGTTGGTGCCGCAACTGCATTGTATGAACACGAGTCTGCCGAACGACGCTTGTGTTTTTCTGGACACTATGGAAATCCGAGTTTGGTGGGCCGGCAGATGTGTAAACAATGGGTCTGTAAGCAGTAGATGTGGAGAGCGTCCATTGCATGATGGGCCGTCCGTCATTATTGATCAATGATTGAATGGTTACGTGAATGGTTACGTGAACGGTTACGTGACCTTGACAGCTACGAAGCCTGACAAGCCTCTGAGAAGGCTGCGTCAGCGAATGAGCTCCATGTAACTCACTGGAAGAAGTAGGCGTAAATGCGCGTCGCGGTCCAGAAATTAAGGAAGAAGACCGGGAAGGCCCAGAGAAGGATAGATTTCCAGTTCATTTGTCGACGATGATGGTGCTCGCCACCAGAAGTTCAGAATGCGCTTACTTGCCACTGTCAGTCGGCTGGATGGCTCGGCATTATTGTCCAACGTTGTCCTGCCAACTTTGTCTGCTTGTACACACTTCACACTTGTCACTGTTATCACATTCGTTGCTCCTTTAAGGCAATTTTCAGCACTCATACGGTAGTTCGACGCCGTCGCGCCGCAGATGTCCGGCCGAGATTCATATACCGTATCATCGCAATGATGCGATCGAAACCCGGATATAAGTCGCAAGTCGGCGCCTATTTTCTACCTTAAACCGCCATAGGGCAGCCGTCAACCCGTGGTTACAGCCAACAGCCTCGCAATCACCTGAGTACCATGCATTGTTCACAATCCAGTATGTCATGCAGTGCCAACGTCAGCCATGGGGCAATCGCGTGAATGCCATGCAGTGTCCTCCATCTAGTCGAGCACTGCCAACAACTTGTCCAGAACACTGTCCTGGTGCTTGCACCGCTTATCCAACTCCTCATGCCCTATCTGCTCACTGCCACTTTGCTCACCCTCCTCCTGTGCTGCCTTTGGGCCTTGGCCTGCTGTTGCTTCACCTACTGCAGCTGCTGGCTACACAATTCTGATGGGGTTAATTTGGTCAGCATCAAGCCACAAGAAAGGCCTGCCTCTGGGCTTCTACTTTGCAGCCTCATCCTTCCTCTTGCGCTTTCACTCTGCTGCCTCCACTGCTGCCTTTGCTGCTATCTCTGCCCCCGTCCGCTGTGTAATGAAGGTGCGCATGCCTGACTGTCTGTCATGGGGTCGTGCTGGGAGCGAGCCCTGGGCACCTTCGTGCTTGCTTTGCTTGAACTCCCGGAGCGCGCTTGGGCGACTTGGGCGTTTCATCTGTCTCGCTGACTGGGTCGAAACTAGCGCCAGAGGCAAGCTAACATCGGTCGAATTTGTCGCTCCTACGCGGCTTGGAAACACAGCTTGCTCACGCTCTGTGCTCAAACCTGTCTAGATTTTCCAAGCCCGAGAAAGGACTGCCCCCCAAAGACCTGAACCTCAGCGGTTGATCTTAATTGAGATGCGATGTTCGGCAGGCGCTCAATGGTTCTTGGGCCCGATTATTCACGCGCTTGCATCGTGTCATCGTGAGATGCATTGGTCCGTGAGCTAGCCTTGGGCTTGGAGGCGGCGTTAAGGCTTGCCATGGGTTTGGGGGCCTGACGATGCATGCTCGCCTGCGCGGTGCCTGCATGGTCCGTCTACAACAGCTTGTCGTGCCTTGGCTTCCTCAACTTACGAACACGGCTACATTGTGGTTAGCCAGAGACCGGCCAAGGCTCAAAAGCAGAAGCCTAACGTGTTGAAGCAGAAGCTGAATGGAAAGGTGACAAGCAGTGACTCCTGGCCTGTCGATGAGCGCAAGTGTTTGAGGCCAATCCAGCCCGTCACAAGCTACGCAGCCGCCACGAAGTACTGGCTACTGGCCTGGTACACGTTGATTGATATTTTGCATCAGAAAAGCCGGCAAAGGACACGGTATGAGATGTGTACCGCCCTGACCTACCCTGAGCAAGAAGGAAGAAGACAGGGGCAGGAAGATGGCAGACTTACGCCGCACATGACAGTCTGTGAATCCCAGATCCCACAGCTTACACAAGAGCGAAGCGACATCAAGTGGCACTGACCGAAGTTGTAGCACACAATTCTAAGAATAACAGCAACCTTTCTACAGCTCTTACAGAGCAACCCTTCTACCTTGCTGGAAAATAAGGTTCACGGGATCACAAATAGCATTTCTCGTGTTGCGATGGAAATACTGTTTAGCGCATGTTTGTCTGTTACCATTAGGGATTAATCACCTTGCTTGTGCACTTGCCGTCTCTGCCTGGTCGCTTGCATGACTGATCACGCAGCCTTGGCCTTTGGAGCTTTGGTGGTGGTTGCAGCCATGACAACATACAATGCGGCTGTGCCATAGCAGATCGTGAGGGCAGCATACTCAGAGGCCGCCATGGGCTTGTCTAGCCAGTCGGGGTAGGACGTATAGGGGGCCTGCAGGTTTGCCTGCGATTGGATGGGGAATGGTGTGCAAGGGTGAGCATCAATCGGCATGCATGGGCTGCCGAATACTGATATCCGATTCTGCAGACAGGTCGTGCTTGTGTCGCTTGGAAGATACGACAACACCTTGATAACGCTTCGATGCATGTACTCAGCTCATTGCCTTTGTTGCAGAAGCTGAGCTTCCAAAACATCTCAGAGCTTTGCAGTGTTACCTTTCCAAAGATTGCCCAGAAGAATCGCTGCACAGGGTTCCTGTAGAGGCCTGCCGCATTAATCAGCATGCATGCACGGTGCGCCTTGATCCGGTGTTGCTTTGCGTAGTAGATGCCCAGGCCAGTGCCCAGCACCATGCTCGCCAGGCTGCGCAGTGCAGGGCACACGCACAACACTAACCTGACCGTACACACAACAGACACTTGTACAGTCCAATCACGTGGGATCACTCAATGGAACGCAGGGCCTCTCAGCAGGGCACCAGCTGTCCTACGATAACGACAACACTGACTACAAACACTGAGCTGAGCTGAGCTGTCCTACAGTAGAGCATTCCCAACACTGACTACAACACTCAGCTGAGCTGCATGCAAAAGCGACCAAAGCTACATTTGCCAAGCCCGACTCTTCACCCAATAGAATACTGGCTTCTCAGCAGGCCCCACCTGTCTACAGGAGGGTATTTACCGTTATCCCACAACACGGCTGGTATTGATTTGCCTTCCAGATGGACACACGGCCGGCGAAAGTGACAAAGATTGCATGGGTCCTGGGCAGTCCTTACCTGGACAGGTTTCCAACAGTGCTCATGAAGGTAACAGGGAGAGGGCCGACAACAAACTCGGTGTAGAGTTGCTCAATCGTGAAGGGGATCAGCACTGCACGTGGGGCATAGCAAGTGTGGTCGATGACAGCAAGGGCGGATGAACAGACGCTGACTGGGCATGAGCATTGCAGTGGCTGCACAGATGCACCGGTGGCCCGCTAGTAGTGACACATGGCATGGGGAATGTCAAGCAGCCTGCGTTGTCGAATACATGCGTAGGCCTCACAACTCCGCAGATCTTACAATGTTTGTTCTCATATCACAGCACATGATGACACATCATTATTCTCGTGTCACTGTCCTGACGTATCTCGTAGTTGATGCTACAGATGTAATGGAAAAACCAAGCTACACGTGTGTGTGCGGGCCAGTGCTGGCGTTAGCCAAGAGTTGCTTCTTCAACCTAAGCCAAGTAGTTTGTTTGATCAAAGGTGTGTTGCAAGGATTGACACTTTTTCCGTTTGACCCTGTAAGCCACTCACGTGCCACGTACAGGTAACCTAGTCTGCGGTGTAGGTTCAAATTCCGCTTGCGAAGGAAGGGAAACTGCAGCGTGCAGTACGTGCGTCAAGTGCTCAATATGCTGTGCTGTGCCACCGGGTGCATACTGTCCGGGAGGTAATGAACGCATGTGCAGTCACGAACTCCTGATAGGTAGACAACACTGTTGAATGCTGCAAAGAGCACGTGATGCATTGCAAGGCCTCACAGCTCCCTTGGCACGCACTTGTAGGATTACTGAGGATGCTGTTCTGCTCTACACGAGGCCTCAGATGGCAACACCGCCATTTTTCTACCAATCCGACGTGTTGAAGACACATCGCTCTCACCAACTGCAGCATGGCAATGAAGCCCATGGGAGCTACGAGCAGGATGTGGATGCGTATGGTCCAGAACCTGTGGTGACAAGGTGATGATTGGTAAGCATAGTATTGGCATGGCAAGCAACATGTGCGGGAGGAATCACGTGTTAGAAATCACAGTCTGGTGGAATGTGGTTGAGGTTGAGAGGCACATTGCTTATTGAAAGGCTAGTGCAGCACTCAGCCATGATGCCTAGGAACTGTAAACCCACCCACTTGATAGTTCCGGGGATGAACATGGTGTCAATAACGGCGAAAAAGCCGTCGGTAACAGACTTTGGTATGTCATCTGGCAGCACTGTATTTCTGAAGTCAGCCTTGTTCCACTCGGCATCCCTGGACACAAGCAGGCACAGCCATGCCAATGATGCAAGAGATGCTAGGTGCGGCAAGCCATGAAGTTGTGCTGTGGCTCGCCGGTCCACATCCCGCCTTTAAATCTGCGCCAAGTTATGAACAAGATGTAAAGGACATTGCCAATGTGCAACTCATGCCGGCTGATGGCTGGTAACGCCGGCTGGTAACGCATCTTGTGCGGCACATACAGAACCAGGCCCGATGGCAGACGCCACACCATGTGCAATCAGACAGCTGCGTCTTCCAACCGGCCATGTCTCCGACGAAACCTTTCCGGACTGAGTTTTTATGGTTGCCAGGTGGTTTTTTGGCTGCGACATTGTACCGAAATGTTGTTTGCTTCGTCAGCGAACGACGCCCGCTCCTGACATTTTGAAACCCATTGTGGCCGCAGCAGCTAACTCTGAATGCGTTTAGAGAGTGGGCATTGCCGGATTTCCGAGATTCTGCTGGGTGCATCAAACTAGCAGCTGCGCACAGCCACTGTATGTAACTGAACTGTGCGACGAGTGGTGCACTGGCCCGGCGAATGGTTGACCTCACGGAGTCAGGGCTCAACACCTTGCAAACGTGAAAGAATGCCACGTCATCGCAAGCAGCATCGCATTGAGCAAATGAACTGGTATCAACTTACTGGAAGAAGTAAGCGTGGATGCGCGTCACGGTCCAGAAGTTGAGGAAAAAAACCGGAAAGGCCCAAACAAGGATTGATTTCCAGTTCATTTGTCAACGACGACTGTTGCTCGCCACGAGAATTTCGGAATGCGCTTACGATGTTAAAGTAAAGGATATGATTCATTCTATCTCGCCGACGTCGCACGTGCACACGTGGTCACGTGTCCACGTTGCCACATGATCTTAACCGTTCCACTTCGCCGCAGTGCTGTCTGCGATTCGGACACGCATCGCTGCCCTGACAAGATGTGTCAGCAGACAAAGAAACAATCTCACTTTGCATGACTTGTCCATCGCAATACTTTTAATTCGTTCTAATATAGATGGATCCCGATCGAGTCGCAGCTGATGCTTGGCTCGCTGCTCAAGCCAACATTCCCGTCGAGCAGATCCCAGTCCTTCGCCAAGCAGCGGCCGCTTTTCAGCAGGCTCATCATCTCTGATTGGAACAGCAAGCACATGTTCACGCACAGCAACTGGCAGCGGGCAATCGATTGCTGGCTGAATTGGGAGGCCGGCCTGTCCGCGCCATGCCGGCTTTTCCTGCGGATCAAGCATTGGCACAGCGTGCGTTTATGTCAGTCAATCTTGCAGTGGCAGCGCATGCACCCGCCCAAGGACCGCACCTTGGTCCTGCGATGGTAGGAGGTCCAGCTCCAGGCAACAGATGACTGATCGTCTTTTCCTGCACTACATGTCATCGACCATCATGTGTTCCTGGCCAACATACGGACTTCCCATTGGT
>QAXH01002388.1:0-19857 GCA_004335635.1 Chloromonas sp. AAM2 | reverse complement strand
ACCAGGCATCCGCAGTCAACAGTGCTCCAATAGAGTTCATGCCTGTGTCTCCCGGGCTTGCAATGAGGAGAATGCTTCAACATAACTGTAAAGCACTGTCTTGCGTGCAAGCTCGTGGAGGACACTGTCTTGAATGTGCAGCTCAACGACAATTGTAGTCGAGAAGAGTCCAGCAGAAGCCACGCTCACCCCACCCATGCACCGTTGGAAGGCGCAAGCGAGGTTTAATCTCTACAGGGACAAGCAGTATGGCATCCTGTGGCGTTTGGAGTGTCAACAACGTAAAAACAGGAGGTCTTGTGCCAAACGGTTGGCCAACTGCCGGTACGAGAAGAGCTACGGGTCCCATCACCGCCCATTGCGTATTGGCCCAAGCAATTGATTGAAAACAAGCAGCTTTTCCGTGCAGAGTGTCCGGGTTTTTTTAGAGTGTGACGTGGTGTGTCGTCGTACTGAGGCAAAATCGCGCACGTTTGATGATAGAACGTCTGAGCCACAAGTAAACACATAAAGAGGGCATGAACCATGCAACAGTGCAGCAGTGGCGTTGGCAGCAAGCTATCCTGGCGTCCAACAGCTGCTCTGCTTGAAGGCGCCTGAGCGCAAGGAGGAGTGGAGGAATCTGCCTGATCAGTATGAACCTTGCGTACGTAGTGCCGGCATTGATTGCTCCCACGGTGGGTGAACAGATGCTGACACCTGTACTAACGAGGTATCGCGACTGACCCTCATTTCCGGCCACGGCGCGTGCATTCATTGACATCACAATGATGGATTGCCAGAAAACTTGGTTAAGCCAGCCAATGACGGCACAGCTTCAGGTGCTATCCGCCTAGAACGGCCGCGCCTGACAAATGGCTGATTGAGCGTGACAGCACCATGTTATACACCTGGTTATTATTGGATGCGCACAGACGCATGCGGCTTGAGACCTTCGTGGCACTCGATGCGTGGGGAACAAAACCATCCAGCGCACCACGATGCGGCAACATCAATCATTACATGCCAAGGGCTATATTGCAGCAAAGTGCATGGACTGCAAAGAAAAATCGTGTTACGCTGTAGTGGCGGGGTCGCCCGTCAGCTCAAACCGGTTGCGTACTGCAGCACGAAAAGGGTTGTCCTGGTAGCGTGCGTAAGGCGAACCTCAGTCACCTATGCGGAGCTCAGTTGGCATACATTGCTGATGAACGTGCGAGGCGCAAGTGTGAGGGAACTCCTGAATTGAAATGCAAGTGGAGAACAATCAATCGTCATCTTGCAGCAGTCGCGCATCAAGGGCATTTGCACGAAAGAGATTGAAGCAGGGGCCAACTCGAACCAGGGCTGCTAGGTCCTCACTCCAAGTTGTCCTTCCAACACGCATTTTCATTTTCACCAACCTTTATCAGACTCTGAACAGCAGCCCATGACAAGTCACATGGGTTCACGGGCGCATGACTTGCTGTTGCTGCGTTGGCAGTGTCTCTTGTCGTGGGTGTGCAAGTGTCAGGCCAGAGCATCTGATTCTGCTGCTCTCAAATGTGGTTGTGATGCATGCCGTGTTCACAATCTGATAAGGGGTTGCTGTGCTTGAACCCAGGTGTCCTGAGTATGTGTTAGCTGGGGTACAGCAAAGGCTTGAGTTCTGGCAGCCCTGGTCAAATCCAGCCCTTGTTGCCATGATAACCTTCCATCCATGCATGCATGCATATGTCACATGTTTGTCTCGCCTATACGCACAACCGCGTGCATGCAATTCAGGATCAGCAGTCAACTGACACCCATTACCACCAACCAATGCGCATGCAATCCAGAGTCACACACCCACATGGGTGCCTTTCTGTGGGGTGTGCGTGCCGTGAAATACAGATTCAGGGGCTCCTTCGCATCATGCAATGGAACAGTCAGACCTCAATGGCACAAGGCAAACGAACAGAGGTCTCAGGCCCTGCGTAGCAAGCTCTTGCCCAGAGCCACCACCATGACGAGAAAGTCAGCCATGCCACGCACAAGTATCACATGGGTGCCACATGGGTGTGTGGCATGCCCCTCCATATGGTGATAGTTGGGTAGGCAAAAGCCGTTCCTTCAGGGCCAGCAAAACACGACCTACTTTGGAGCAGCAGCGTATAACATCATGCATCCGATCTCAGGCCCGCTGTGGCCTGCTGTTGCGCCAATAGCCCTCACCATGATGAACCTGCCACCCAGCCCACGCCATGTGGTAACCACCCTAAAACATGTACCTGTTTCCTCGCAGGTTTTGTACCGCGACAGTGGCACATTACACCCCAATGGCCTCACCAGCTACTTCGATAACCCAGCCCTGTCCGATATCAGCGTGGTGCTACCCAATCAAAGGGTGGTGCGGTGTCATCAAGTGGTCCTCTGCTCCACCAGCCAGCGCATGGCAGCCCTGCTGTCAACTGGTGCGTCACAGGCTCTGTGCATTAGTCAATGTAGCAACATGTCAGAAGCGCTTATGCTTAGCCCACTATGCGTCATGCAAGTGGCCGTCAGTTGTCGACTTGCATGCAGGGCAAGCAGTGTTGTTGTTGTCACAAGGACACTGCACTCATCTCAACCACAGCATTGATATAGGAGCATGTTATTCCCACACATGCACATCTGGGCGTGCACACGTGCCTCCCCTCCCCCCAACCCCCGACCCCACACACACGCACGCAGGCGAGTACACCCATCACGAGCTGCCCCTAGCGGCTGCCCTAATGTCAGTGCGCGCACACACACACACACACACACACACATATTTTTCGCCATCTTCTGTTCTACTTGTGGGACGATACAGATGTAAAAACACGCACACACCACTCTTCATGCACATGCATGCAGGCACGTTCACTCATCACGAGCTGCCCCTAGCGGGTGCTGATGCGGACGCCCTGCTGTCAGTGCTGCGGTTCCTTTACACCGGCGAGGTGGAACTGGCAGCTAACACGGCCGTGGCACTCTACGATGCAGCAAACAAATTAGAGGTAGGATCGTCATCACGATCATTGCAAGTATGATACTGAATGTGTTGTTTCACGTGTGGAGCGCGGTGTCACGCTTCAAGCTAGAGTTTGATGCAGCAGTGTGATGGTAACCATGGCCATGACTAGTAAAAAACCAGCATTTACATTTATGTCATGCTGTCCAGCCAGGTTTTACATACAGACAGCGTCATCAGGATTGAGTTGAGTTAGCTCTGTGACGCTATAGAATGCAGCTCAACAGCGCAAAAGAAAGTTTCATGCACCCTGGAGCAGGCTGCTGCGCAAAGCATGAGCAACCATTCCCTGCCAACGACATGCACCTTCATCTGTTCCGTGGCCCCATGTTAAAGTACCTCTTGCGACCGTTTTTTGCTGTTTCAGGTGCCCAGCCTGTGTACTGCCATTCTCCAGTACCTAACAGGGGTGATGCAGCCCTCAAGCGTGCCAACCTTCCTCGACCAGGCGTTAGCATGTTGTCAGGCGCCGGTTGCAGACTCTGTGCTCAGCTTCTTCAGCTCCAGGTGTGCATGCCATTGACGGTTTTTGGCAGTTTTTCGAAGCTTGCATTCCGTTTTGTGCGACTGCGACCTTGCTTGTCCGCACACAATAGCCACTCATTTGAACTGTGCACGCACAAGGTACCTGCATGGCCCCAGGTTTTTGGCATGATGACTGAGGTTTCCAAAGTCTGAAAGCCTTTGCTGGTCGAATCTGACCTCGAAGAGTCCACCCAATGTCATCATTTCATCATTACATGGCTTGAAGTTCCCAATGTGATGCACCTGCAGGTTGTCGGAGGTTGTAACCTGTGCCGAGTTCCCAGGGCTCAGTGAGAACGGCCTGGCGCGCCTGTTGTCGCACCTGGCACCCTGGCGGCCCCTGCAGGTAAGGGTTACAGTACAGGGGAATGAATTGGAGGGAACCATCAGGAATACTTAATACTTGTAGATGATGCATACAGGTCAAGTCAGCAGGCGTCACCGTCATGATGCCCACAACCTCCGTAGGCCGGCTGTGGGTCTAGGTAGTTGTGAAAACAATGCATTACTTGATCAACAGCAGCGTGGCTCTGTACGTGCACTGTGAGAACTCCAGAAAGGTAATCATGTGCTTTAACACAAACTTTTACATGCGCAAACTTAAATTGAATCCTGCTCTGCCACAGTATGTGTTCTTCCGCCACATCCTACCTTGCAGGAGCTGCTGGACGTTGCGAACGCATGGTGTAACAGTGATGGCCAACGCCTGAGCGTAGCCCAGCGCTTGCTAGCCATGCACATGCCGAGGGCCGGTGGCGACATGCCAGCAGAGAACCACGTGACGACACCACCACAGCAACCAGTGACACAACCGGCTAACAACATGGCGATGACACACCACCAACAACAACAACCGGCTAACAGCATGGTGATGACACACCAACACCAACAACCACAACCGGCTAACAACAACATCGGCATGCAGGGTGCAATGATGCCAGCGGCGCAAACGTCCAGCCAAGGAGTCATGCCGGCTGCAAACCAGCCCAGAACCAGTGGAATGGGCAGCGGTTTCTTGGCGGAAAACCAGGCGGGCATGGGCGGTGCGGTTGTGCACAGCGGCAGCGCAATGACTGCCAGTCAAGCTGGGATGGGCCATGCTGGGCAAGCGGCTTCTGTGGCACAGCAAGTCATTAGTATAAGTAATGCAGACCAGGCGGGGGCATTGGCTGCACTGCTGTCTGGCAATCTGCCTCCCGAGCAAGCCAATGCTATTCTAACGCAGCTAGCTGGGCGTGTTAATGCAGAGCAGGGAGTACAACTGCTTGCAGGACAGGCAGTACAACTGCCATCAGGGCAGGTGTTGCAACTGCCTGCGGGGCAGATAGCAGGCCAGCCGGTCCAACTGACTGCAGGGCAAGCAGTACAAATGACGGCAGGCCAGGCAGTACAACTGACAGCAGACCAAGCGGTACAACTGCCTCTGGGGCAAGGCGTGCAAGGTGCTTGCACAATCGCTGGCCAGGCGCAGTTTTCAACCAACCACGTGGCCAACATGACAACACATGTGATCTCTGGTACTGGAAACGGCCCATCTGTCATTTTAGCATGCCCGGCTGGCGCAGCTGAACAAGTCCCACCGCAAGGCAACAACTATGCAGCATTCACTCAACCGCCACAAGCTAATGGCCTGGTGTCAAGTGGCAGCATGCCATTGACTGCTCCAGTAGCAGTTAGAGCAGCCAGCGAGCAGCTAGGGCTGGACCAGCAGCAACTGCCACGGGAGCAGCACAAGGTGAAGCTGCAACGCCCATCGGACGATTCCCGCACTTCCACGGCTGATGGCTTGAATAGTGGTGCGGAAGAGCGGCAGACGGGCCGGGCCGACTGCGGGAAGCAATCTCCGGGCAACACGTACGCAGGGGATAGCAGCGCAAGGAAGGGTTGCAGCAGTCACGACGGGGAACCGGAGACGCTGCATGGCCACCTGCAGGCGCAGCTACTACATGGCAAGACGGGAACGGGGACGGGAGCGGGAGAGGAGTCTCCGGCGAAATTGAGTGTTGGAAGGGGCGCCGCACCAAGAATGGAGGTAGGTTTGCATTGCCACGTCAGGACACCATGATCGTTAAGACCAGGACGTAGTATTTGTCACAAGCTGGCTTTGCGAACCACAAACACCATGTATACCGTCGCCTCCGGCGCTCGAGACATTTGTTTGCAGATAAGCAATAGAGTTACAACATGGTCAGAGAGCGCTTGCTTCCTGGTCATTTGCCCTTGGGGTCTCTTGCCTGTGCCTGCCTTCGCCTTTGCTGTGTGCTTGTTTGGTTGCTCCATCCTATAGCATGAAAAAGTCATTTGATATTAGCTCACACAAAGTGCAAAGGCCACCCTCTCACTCTCACCCACATGCGCGCGCGCGTGCAGCCAACGCACCGAACAGCGCCCTTGTACTTGTCTGTTTGCAGTCCCGTGAAGTGCGCCCCAATGGCATGCCAGGCGCCACCACGGGGAAGGGTGTGTGCAGCATAGACAACTGCTGCGCTGACCTAACCAACCTCAGAGAGTGAGTTGCCATGCATCATGCATGCAATTGTGGCATGCAACTGGCATGAACTCGTGACCTTACCAACCCCAAAGACTGAGTGTGGTCTTTTGCACCTTGCATCATGCATTTGTGGCATACGCTTGACATGCGAAAGTGACGTGCACCTTGCATGCACCTTGCATGCGGAAGTGATTCGCACCCAGCATGCACCCAGCATGCACATGGCATGCACACGGCAAGCTCATGGCATACAACCACATACAATAAAGACTGGCTCCTGAGTTTTAACACTTTGCAGGTACCATCAAAGGTTCCGCATATGTGACTATCATCTCAAGGTACAATCCTAGTCTTTGGCATGATCTTGGTATGATCTTGGTATGATCTTGGTATGATCTTGGTATGATCTTGGTATGATCTTGGTATAATCTCAAGGCATGATGGAGTGATTGGCGTGAGGTGTAGTGACAAAGCGTGAGATGCTTTGGGTCAGAAAGGCCACCAGGAATGGCATGATGTCGCTAAGCTATCCGGCAGTTCTGTGCAGCCCTGCCCGACCAAAGGCCATGTAAGAACATCATTCACGTAGTGGACCGTGCAATAAGGAGGGTTAAAACTGGGGTCAAACAGGGTTGGAGCAGCAGCGCGAAGCCATTTTGGCTGTTTGAAGGGCAACTTCTTGCCTAGTGTTCTTGCCTCCTTGCCGGCAACATGTAAAACTACAACATACAAACAGCAAATATTGCATGCTCGTTCATTGCAGATTTCCAGCATCCTACGTGATGGCGTTGCCCAGCGTTTCTGCCAGCAGTGTGGGCGTTTCCACGACCTCAACGAGTTCGACGGCAACAAGCGGTCATGCAGGGCCCGCTTACAGGTACTTTATTCTACATTCTTTATTTTTAACTTCTTTGTCGTTTGTTCAATAAAGGTTAAAAATTGTATTTAGTTCGCTCTACATGTCAGGCGAAGTAAAAGAGCAAAGTTGCTAAAAGATTTATACATGAAAGAGGTTAGGCGACAAGACCGCCCTTGCAGGTATTGTCGGGCTCTTTTGCCCCATGTCAGGCTAGCACCCCAAGGTGGGTAGTCCTGGGCCTTGTATGTAAACAAGGCTGGTGCATGGGTAGTGTTGTATGTAATCAGGCCAAGAAACCAGCTGTGTGCTGTTGGAAGGCACCACTTGCCTTTGTGCTTACCGGATTCGGAATTGGGACTCGTAACAAACGTCGACTCACTGCATGAGACGTTGGCTGACGTTTGAGTTGAATACCGATCGTGACTTTGCAGCGTCACAACGCTCGGCGTCGCAAGCGCGGCGACGTGACAGAAGATGCCCAAGCAGGCAGTGGAGGTGGTGGTGCGAGCGGTGGCGCAAGCGACCAGCAAGCTGGCGGCAGCGGGGGCGGGAGCGATGGTGTCAGATGGGCCCTGGAGCAGCCACAGAGACTGGCCGGCGATGATTTGAAGGTGCATGGCACATTCAAGGAGCCGCAAGCACTCTACGAGCAGCAGGTGAGCATCTGCAGCAACAACAAAACGAACGTTATGGGGCACAAAAAAACAAAGTTTGCCAGTTCTGGGACAGTTTTCAAGAACTGCACTGGAACCAGTGTAGGACCTGCTAATAGTGAGTGCCTCGGTGTGTCTGCTAATAGTGAGTGCCCAGGCTCATGCATGCTTGCAACGCCTCCAACATAAACGAATGTTATCAGCATTTGGCCCGCATGAAGCAGTTCAAGATGCAAGTGCGTGAGCATCATGGTGTGGCCGTGTATTTTGTACTCGGTGTCGCCGTGTATTTTTTTAAATAGGAGTTCCAATACAACGGACTGATGTCGTACAAGGTGAGCACCTCCTATCTCCAGACAGTCTGGAAGACTGCAGGCGGTTTAAGCGTGCGTCACAACAAACCATCATGTGCCTTGCGACACGGGACGCAGCGGTTATCAGAACTTTTAGATACACATGCTACCACAGCTCTGGGAATGAAGATGTGCAGGTTTAGTTCCTACCCAATTTGCATGAACATATTCATTACTTATTGATTACATCAGGAAGCCCCACATGCACCGAGCGCGAATGCTAGCCAGCCATGCACGAGACGGGGCTGGATACCGTCCTAACCAACCCTGAGCAACATACATATGTGCTTACCCGCACCAACGCTTAACATGCTTCAAACTGAGCCACACTGCCCTTGCGGCTTTTGACTCATCACAGGTTGTATTACTGGTTTGAATTGGTGCTGTTGTCGCTTGAGGACGATTGCATGTGCTCTTTTGTTTTACAGAAACGTGTACGTGTGAATGGCGACTCGTGCGCTGGAGCAGCGGGTTCGGCCAACACCAGCGCTGCTACAGCCAGCAGCTCTGAAGACACCCTTGGCAGCCCACGTGACCACATGGCCTGTAATGACAGTCCAACAACCCACGTGATGACTATTTCTAACGGCCTGGTGGGTCCCAGTAAGCACGGTTCGGCACACGATTCTGGCATCTTGCATGCCCAAACTTCGGTTGCACATAACAAAATGACAACTGTCACTTGGATTACGCCAAAGGCTGCTGCTGACATGGACACACCCATGCTGCAATAAATCAGCAAGTAAGGTGGTCGACCTCCTCCACGTGTATGCTCAGCCTGCCAAGCTGGCCCAAGCATGGTCAGTAAGCAGCGCTTCTGTTTGTGAAGACTAGCTACGCTGCTCACATGGGGCTCAGAAGCCACACCGGGCAAATCGTGGCGTGCTTGCGTTGCCGCTTTGCTTCCATGGATGGCTGAGCTTCGCATCGGTTGATGAAGATTATCATGAGATTGGCCGTTGCAGCAATCACCCTGACAGAGTCTGGGCCATCGCAGCAAGGCGACATTGGCTGACGATGGCTCAATCAACAAAGCGGCTGTTTACGGTTGACTGACTCTGGCTCAGTTAACGAAGTGGTTAATTACGGTTACAGTTAGTATCTACCCCACGTGATCGAGCAAGCACACGTTTTCGTGGGGCGTTATACACATGAATGCCATCTCCATAACAATGGCTATCCTGACATGAGCAGGTGCCAGAAGCTCTAATCCACTGGTACTGGCAAAAGTTATGTAGAAGTTGATCCTGGCCTTGTCAGGTAACTGAGTATTTGTGAGCATTTTCGAAGCGATCTTGCCTTTCCCCGCAGCGGCTTTCTTCTGTTTTGTGCTCTACATCTTCTGAGGTCATTATTCTCAGTGATCGGTTCGACTTGCCACCTCTACACACGTCAACGCCACCTCTGACATGTCGTTGATTTATGGCGGTTTCAGAGCCTGGCCTTTACACTTGTCAACAGGATTCCGGACCAACCACACTGTGCATGGCCAGGGTACTTTGAAAAGTTTTCTTTTCATCCGTGTGCCTGTGTACGATACGTGATGGCTATGCCAAGACTAATAAAGTTCGCATCTCTAGACTTAGAAAGAAAAAGGTAGCCAGTTCTGGGACAATTTGTGCCTTCAATTTCGGACCAAGCTGAAGTGCTATTACACAAGGGTCACTCTGAAACTGTCTGGGGCCCGGGTATTTCGATTCACACTTGAACTTTTACAAGCTGATGCGACGAGCACTCGGACAAGACTCATTTTGTTTGAAGATTGACAGCAGTGGTTGAATGTCCTACTGTGTGCGGTATACTTACTCCATGCAATTCCTCATAATCAATGCACAGCCCAAGTTTTAGGGCGGTGTGCAATGTTCACGTTGGCGCATGTGCGTTGGCTCAGTGGAGGCTAGCGTTGGTGGACCTGTTGCGTTGGCCTGTTCCGTGCCAAGTGTGCAGCAGTGAGCACATGCGGAACCAAATTGAGCAGTGGAACAGGAGTGGGTGGCGGTAGAGTAGACACAGGGAGCCTCAGGAGGCTCCAGAGCGCTCCACCGGTGGTTCAGTTTGGCCTCAACAGGGGAAATGGCTTTCAATCCTATCGCATCACATACTAGGTCAATAAGTTCACTGTCATGTAATGTGGGAGGGGTAACAAGCACGCCTGTGGAATCCCTTAGGTTTTGTCAGGATGTTAGGCTGAATTGTGTATGTTGGCGGTTGGTTGCTTACGGTCTGTTGGCTTCATGAAAGGCAGGCAATCCGTAAGTTGGTCAGACTGCTGTGCTGCTTGAGGTGAGGGCAGGTCATATGTGTGATTGGTTTTGGTTTTGGTCGTGGTTCGGACGGCTGTTCTTGCACACCGGCAATAAGGACAGTCAAGACACATTGTCGCACCAATCAAAAGATCTAGCAAATAATTGTTTTGAGTGCAGGTTGGACATGATGGCATATCCCTGCTGTTCACCACCCTTATAAGCAGCAGTATCTACGATGTCCTGACAGGAGCTGCAACATTTGTTTGACGCTGTGGCTTTTCCGGCCCACGCAGCCTTGTTTCTGCCACTTGACTGCTTTGCTCAGCGTGGCTTGCGTTATAAGCAAGGGGTCCTGAGCCTCAATGAGTTCGGACGAGAAAACCGTTGGCCGCTGTAGAGGTATGGATGGACCTGATACATGGATGGCAGTAAGGCTTCCTGTGTGTTCTTTCCCATCGAGTGTTGTTTTCCATCGGGCTCCACTGGCACACGCACGGTTGATGGTATGTGAGCGGCATGGGCAGCCGCTGTGGGGTGTGCTTACTGTATGTGGATCTGCTTATCGCGCCACAATATGCTCAATCGGCTGTGCTTGTCAAGCTATCGAGGTTCGCCACAAAACTGGTCGTCTGAGTGAACAGCAGAACTTGTTGTTACCAACCACTACCAAAGTTGCCTTGCCGAAAGCAACCAGCCAAGTAGCAATAACAGCCTGTGGTCCGTTTTCACAAGAGGGGAGGGATTCCAACCCGTCCAACCTACATGTGAAGGGGATTGCGACACAAAGATAGTAATGGTGGTGGCCAACCCCTCGAGGTGCTATCCTGTCCGCATACCTCGTTAGACCCAGAAAAGGGGCCTGCAAACATGTGCAAATCGTTCAATGTTGTGCTGATTGGCATGCACAAAATGCAGGATACATCAATCACAAGGGATACGTCACGTTAGGATGGGATGGGCCAATTGTTCATCATACTCTGTTGCTCATCACTTACATGGTCTGACAAACACGCAAGAGCTGAGAAGAATGTAGACCAGCAAGAGCTGAGAAGGCACCTGAACTAGTTCTTTAGCCAAGAGCCACAGGTTGATTGGTCAATCACTCAGGTACACGAGCTTGCTGCATAAACTTGTCTGGCCACCTTATCCAGTGTCATGTTCAGCTCAAAGGGTACCAAGCAAAGGGTCCGACATGCATGTGAAGTGGAATGTGCTGCCTGCAGGAGCTCTGCGAGTTAACATGAGCAACGGCTGAGTACAACGAGGATGACCCCGGCACTCCAATGATTGGGAACGTGTTGCCGGCCAGAGGCTTTGCTGCTTGACAACATTATCAAGAGAGACCCTTGAGACCCTTCGCACAACATCTTAAACACAGCAACAGCAGACGCCACACGCCATTCACTCGTCATCACTTGAGGCGTACAAAACACAAAACCAAGCCACACCGCCTGTAGTCCAATGATCTGGGCCTGCTGTCTCCAGCTTCCTTCACACCCCAGTCATCTCATGCATCAATGTTATCACGGCTGGACTGTCACACCACTAGCCCTGGTCTCCTGGCCGGTTTTGTCTCGCATTCTTTAACCTGTGACATGCGCCCGAGCGGCCCGTTTTGTTGTCTTTTCTTGTCTTTCTCTTGCTGTCTTTGCCATCTTTTGCTTTCTTGCCCAGGATAGGTCGATTTGCAGTGAGTACATTTGAACAGCCGGATACTGTGGTTGCAGCTCAATCCTCTTCCCCCTCCTGCTTCACTCAGCACTTCCTGCTAGGCTGGAGGCCATGTATACAACAGCAACAACAAACAGATGGATGCTGTCACGCCACGGAGACAGGGATGGATGGCTTGGTAAAGTCACTGCGATCTACTTTGACCTTCCCGTCCTTCAGCTGGTACACGTACACAGTGGCCTGCAAGGGAGCATCCATGCACGGGCATGCTTGCATGCACATACATGCAGGACACGCGCATGCACAAAGGAGCATGAGTATCATCGTAGACCTGAGTCTATCCACCCTTGCATTCACAAACTTGCATGCAGGGCGCACACACTCGCATGCAGGACATTGCATGCACACAGGAGCATGGGCATTGCTGGCTGTACTGCCCCGCACCCTGATCCCATCCCAGGAAAGCGATTCAAATCAACCCATCAACCAGCTGACTGCACTTTCGTTCACTTCAAGGTGATGGCTTTGCGCAAGGCCGTATTCTGGTTGAGATCCAGCATGAAGAAGCGCTCTCAATCCTTATGGCGGTTTCAAGCGCTCTCATTGTCAGACGCATACACATACATATCTTGGTATTTCAATCACGCAATGAAATGGTGGTGATGATATCAACAGGTTGGGGTCTCTAAGTTGGTACAATTCCAACTGCCCACCTTCAGTCCATCCACATCTAGGAGCACAAAGCTGGGAGTGACCTCTGGCTGGAAGCTGCTGTAAGCTCCGGTGGCGGAGCCTAGCGTAATTTGGAGCCCGTCGTCGTTGCGTGTAATCTGTGAAGGTGAATAGTAACAGTAGTAACAGCACAGTCACAAACTGCTGCGTAACGGATCAATAGCTGCGTATCAGATCAATAGCTGCGTAACGGATCAATAGCTGCATAACAGAAGTAACAGAGAACAGAGATGCTGTTGAGCATCATAACTTCATGCCATGTGCAATGGAGAATAAGATGGCAAAGGAGGCAATAGGCACGAGTTGTGGACGGAATGGGGAACGTATGCAATGCGGAACAGGCGAGTTGTGGATTGGGCACAAGATGGTTGCTGACCAGCCCTGACTATGGGAATTGATGGCAAACAGGAGAAGGCATGTGCATGCAAAAATAGGTCAATGCCATGGTGATGGCCCCTGCATGCATGCATGGCATGGTGCCTGCAGCCATGTGCGTGTGTTTGTTGCATTGTGTTGATACCTGAAGGACCTAAAGGTGACTTTGCGATGACCTTAACATGGAAACATGACTGCGACAGCTGGGTGTGCGCGCCGGGTGTGCAGTCCATGTGCGTATGCGTGCGTGCATGTGTCTGCATGTGTTGTTCAGACCCATGCATGCATGCATGCATGCATGCATGTTGTATCTGCCCTGGGCTGCCCACCTTGTGTTCATGCGTATGCCCAGTGACAAGAATGTCTACAGCCAGTTGCCGTTGAAGGCGTGACAAGGCGCCTGGATCACCGTAAGGCATGACCTGCCAGGAGAATGGCAATGGGACATGTTTGGTAAAGCTGCTGAGTGGAAGAGACAGCGCGGCTGGGTGCTCGAAAGTTTAAAGGGATGGCAATGGCATGGCCTTGGTACAGCTGTTGGCTGAGGCATACGCGAATGCTCAAACATTCAGATGCTTAGACAGCATGGGACGGCCCAACGAGGTGACAAACCTGCATATGGTGAACTAGGTGCCCCTGAGCTCATCTCGTGCTGCTCACCTGATGTCCATGAACAAGCCCAATTTTCAGCTCTCCGAACGTCATAACCTGCACCAGTTGCCGTTTGGAAGGCATGCTGTGAGCAACAAGGTGTTGCCATCTGCTGCACAGCTTCCAAGTAGATCAAGGTTGCCTCACCGCTTGTTCCGGGGTCGTAAACTCATCAAAGTCACCTTGGACAAGAGTCACATCACTGCTGATGTTTCTCAAGTACTCGAGGACAGTCTGCAATTGAGCGTGGCAGAGCGTGATGAAAACCCTTGCTGGCATGATTAGTCTGGGACTGCTTGCTGCATGAGCCTCACTTTGCTGCATAGGTTGCCAGTGCACAAGATGGAGTGGATCTTGCCGGGCTTGAGCAATTCCTTGAACTGAGTGGGTAAGTCAGGGGTTCTGTGTGGTATGTGCAGATCGCCGATGCAGAGAATTAGCACCATTTTCGCGTCTTGCGAATCCGTATTAGGTGTTGATCGCATCAAGCGCATTGTCTGGCGTGAAAGGCCGTCGAAAACGGGTACGACAACTTTACGCCACTTGCTGACAAACCTCTGCGTCGCCCTCCTCTGCCCAGCGCTCGCGACTGTGCGCGTGATTAGTTGCAGGAAAACACTTTGTGACGGAGTCATCACAACTGCCCACGGCATGGACCTCTCATTGCAGGGCGTGAAGCCCGGTACACAAAGCACAGCTACACAGGGATCGCAAGGCAAGCTCGGCATTGGCGAGAGGCTAAGTCTGTGTGGAAAATTCGGCATCAGCGCAAGTGTGAGTACGTGAGGGCATGGCATGTCAATGTGATGCAGGGCATGACCATCACCATCCGACGTCCGACCATCGTCGTTGCTGTTAGGCGGCTGTGCATGCCATGCATGGCCATCACAATTTGGAATTCATTACCTTGACTGTTCCAGTTATCTTCCCAGTGCGTACAGCAGCACGATTACTGAACAGGATAGCTTTCACGCTTTGGTGCACGTGAGTGTAACTGTTTCCAGCGCTGAAACAATGCCCAAGTACATGTTGCATTCTGCAGGTCACAAACGGCACTCAACTATGGCTGCATGCGTGTAGGATGTAGGGCGTAGAATGCAGCTGGAGCAGGCACTACAAATCACACGTTCCAGTCCTGCAACTGCTGTTCAATGCTTTGCAGGGTCATTGGCGGGAGCTGCCTCCCTCTGTTCAATCCATCCAGCCACATGAGTTCATCGCAGTGGGCCCAGATGGCCGACCTTCACCACAGGCGCCTAACCGATCTTGACCGAAGCCATGCCTACCACACACACCGTCATGGCACAGTCTGTGACTCATTCGAGAGTGATGCTGTCATTTCATAGGAGCCGGCACAGTCAGACTTCTGACAGGCTGTATCATGTGCAACCAAGCTGCATGCAACCCCAACTCCAACCAAGCCACGATGCAATGAGGGCCCGTTGACGTACCGGACTCTCCAGTTCCGGCGTGTCATGAAGTGGTATCAGGCCACAGCTGAGCAAAGGGCAGAGGCGGCCTGCGGCCCGCTGGTCATGGAGTAGTCATGATTTCTCACCTGGCTGCATCATGTGCAAGCAAGCTGTATGTGGCTTCATCAACATGCAGGCCCAATCTCAACCAAGCTGCACTGCAGTGGGGGCCCTGACTGAAAGCAGCCCCTGACTGATCATGGCTGGTCATGGCGTGGTCATGGGTCATGGCGTCGCACACCTGACACTGCCTGCAACAGGCTGCATGTATGCATGCAATGAACTCCAAGGCTGCTTGCTGAGCAGACCACATACATGACATTCACAGGCATGACATTTGCAGACGTGACGTTCACAAAAACAATGGCAAGTGACAAGTCAGCAGCTTGCCGGTTCCGCTCGACTCTCCCTGCCACGCATCAATTGATTGTTTTACAACTTCGTCATTGCACGCTCACTTGAGGTCTGTTTGTAGAACCCGTTTCAGGACTAGTGGTTCGTGCTGTTGCCGAGTCTCTTCGCAATCGCACATGCATGTCCAAGGAACCTTAAGTCATGCATTTTTTACCCTGATGGGACCCACCCACCCCACTATCTCTTCTCAGTCAGTTGCATTTGCAGTTGGTTTTACCCGGTGCACGCAGATGCTTTTCACCCTTTAGGTTGCACCACCTGTCTGATGCACATCTTGACAATGAGGAAAATGTAATGATACCTTAAGCTGTTCAACTCATGCACTCATCAGGTGCAGTTCGGGTTACCAACTATCCATCTGGCAGCTCAAATCGAGCAGTATGCCAATTCTTCTAAGGTTCAGTGCAGCCGCAAATCAGCAGCATGACAATCCTATCAACGTAGATGGCAATCAATCGACAGACTTCGCACATGCATTTTCCGATTTTTTAATAGACTTACTTATTACATGACCTGTCGCAAATCACGTTATGCAGTCTGTGATGCTGCAGACTAAGCAGTCTATGTTGCCTACACCACCTCCTTAGGCCAAGGCAGGCCCCAGCTGTTCAGCTACATGCAACGTTGAAGGTAACAAAGTTGGAGGCAACTTGAAATTGTGCGAGACTGACCTTGCCAGAGGGTAGCATAATCATTGATTACATCAGGAAGCCCCACATGTACCGAGCACGAACCCTAGCAAGCCATGCAAGAGACGTGGCTGGATACCGTCCTAACCACTTCTGAGCAACAAAAGGCAACTTCAAGGCACAAAGAGCAAAGAACACAGAAGTGGACAGTGGCCCAACCTCCCTGTCAGAGCATTTGGTAGCAGCGACAGGCCAGTGCCACCTTGAGAGATTTCACCCGGGGGGCCCATCTGCACCGGGCCTGGTGGAAAGACGCTGCAGACATTGGAATACCTCTCACAAAGAGGGAGTGCACACCATGAAGCACGTCCAATGCAAATATTCAGTGTTTGCGCATATTGCAAGAATCTCTCCTAGAAAAGGGGAATCTAGCCGTGTCAGCAAGGCTGGTGAGTGCCTTGTGGCTATCACGCCAAATGGCATGAACTGAACGATTGTCAGATTTTTGCAATTCGTGTCGATATATCGCCACGGATTTGACAGGTCACAAGCGTTACTATGACGGCGCTCTGACGCCCAGTGCGATCAGGTTGTCATAGATATCAAAGCTTCCACACCCACAGTGGTAGTCAACAGTCAGCCTGTCAGACTGATCGTCCCAGAGCGCACTGATCAGTACTTGAATACCATTACTGACTGCACCCAAAAAAAGGTGCATGTGCCCACTGGCAACATGCCAACTACACTGATGTGCCCTTCTTGATCATAGTCCCTTTGCTCCTGCGACGTGCATCATGTCATGCTTCTTCTCGTCATGGTGCTCACCATGGGCTCTGCATGTGATCCTACAACATGGGATGTAAATATGATCCGACAACAACAGCACTCTGGTAACAATGCGCAGGTTGGCATTGGTAGATTGATCCCAGGGTTTTTGATCCAAGGCTAACGAGCCCAGCGCCAATGGCGTTTTTCAAAACAAGGTCTGAGCACCACTGCTGGTGGGTTGAAGATTGTCTTCTTGTCATGAAGGTAACCATGGGCTGTGCATGTGATCCTAGGGTTCGTGATCCAAGGACCAGTTCTTTCCCGCCGCCATGGCGTCAGGCAAGAGGCTGAAACAAGGTTCGAGAGCACAATTGCAGGTGGATGAATAACGACCAAGGACATTGACTGGCCTGACCGGAATCACGACGGCCTGATGAGGCTGTAGAGTGGTGATGCCATGGCTGGCTGCGTTGATGCATGGATTTCTTTTCCAATACTAGAGGTGCCTAGTTGTGGCGCTGAGGCTCTCTGGCTATGGACCCAAACAGTAAAAAAAAAAACATGCGTCGACTGCTGTAGCCCACTTGGAGGCCCATGTTCCATAGTTATCTCAAGTATGCAAACACCCTTCAACGAGTTCACACGGAGGGGCTTTGAGTGGCGGCATGATAATGCATGCAAAAATAGGTCAGTGGAGAAAGGTGACAGCAACCTTTGTCGGACTTATGAGTTTGCCGAAACCAGTTCGGATGGCCCTCACAAACAGAAAGGGGCCCTGGGAAAGCCACTCGATACGTGTAGTGCGAGCCAACGCAGCCTGCGACAAGACAGTTTTGATGGTTGCCCAAAACTGCTTGTACTTGTCCCGAAAGGTCGAATTGTGGTTGGCAGGCCTGCCACCGAACACGCTAAATTGATCATGCCACAATCGACAGAAGACAATGCGATAAGGACAAATCGATGCCAAACAAATCGAAGGGGGCAAGGCGCATGGTGGCATCCCTGCCGAAACGCATGCCGTACGGTTGCCGTGAAAACGGCTCTTTTCGGCGATAAAACTCTCCACTTCCGCGCCTCCTGAACACAAATCGGTTGGTAGGCCGAAGGAGCGGGCTCACAGTGAGCTAGAGGCACTGTTCCCTCTTTTGTCACAAGTACCAAAACTTGCCGCGAATACTTTGACGGCCAACCTTTGACCTTGTGCGCGCCTAGTCAACCAGCATCACCGTCCCAAGCCATCGGTCACCTCTGACAGCTTAAGGTGAGCCTGTAGTTTTCTCGCAGAGCTGCAGAGCCGCATAGGCGGCTTTCGTGGCTGCAGTACTTCATGTGTTTGTGAAAATGCCGCGCTATGCGATTGGCCAGGCCAAGCAGCATTATGTGCAGCCAGCAAGCATGCGTAATCCTTCCATCAATAGCCATCAAGCATCGACAGGTCTCAGCACTCCACGAATTCCGACACCAAGTCAAACCTGCCGTACAATCCGCCGCACTCGTGGTCAAACAACACTTTCATCTCAATGTATCTGCAGGCCCAGACCCAATCGATTGGGCAGTGCCTTTACGGCGCTTTCCGATTCATCTTCTCGTCCCGGACAATGGCGTCGTACAAGATGCCAGTCCTTAGCTTGCTCTTGTTCCTGTGTGTTTTCGCACCAAGCCAAGTCTCTTCCTTCAGCACGTCATCAGATGCATCGGACTCTGCGGTGGGTGCCAGTTTGGGCGGCCTTCCTCTGACCTTCCAATCTTTCCGTACATGGCAGTAGCATCTCTGGCTCTTGACCTGCATGGTTCGCTCGTGCCTCTTCACGCTCGATGAGGCTGCAGCTCATCCCTCGTATGCTCTGAAAGAGTAGGTTTGAACACATTAGATGCTTTTGTACAACTGTCCGCCGCGCCCACCGCCATAGATTCCCCACACTTGGTCGTCATCAAACTCGAGCTCCGGCCTTGCATTCATCTGCCTTACACTGGCGATAGGATCCAACACCACGGCAGTCTTGTGGCCTGGCCTCGATACCCCGCAGCCCCAACTGCTTCACCCAACGGCCCACCCAGTTTTTCATATCCTGCACACGGCCCATTCAACTTCCACTCATCAAAAACTGATGTTGATGTGAAGAACTCGCCATACTGCACATGCAGAACGTCTCGTAACAATCCTCACATCTGGCCAAGCTGCAATGCTTGGTACTTCACCCCTTTCTGTCTATGCCGTTCGTGTCTGCAGCCCTTTGTGTACCTTCGCCATGACTCTTCCATTGAGGGAATCACATGTGCAGACAACGGTGACATCGTCTTGTCGGTTGCAGAGGGGTCAACCCCCATTAACTGGGCACCTGGCACACTCGTCATGGGTGATGCTTCCTGGGGGTGAGTGGCAAGGTAGATCACTGACTTCACCTGCTGTTACCGGTCCCTGTCCTATGGCAATTGCAAACATCGCATGGCTCCCGTTCCCAGGCCGTTCCCTTCTCCCTGCTCCGCCTACAACACAAACACAATGCAAACCCCTGCAAGGCCTCCGCACACCCCTTCAACACAAACAAAGGCAACAAATACCAAGCTGAAAAAGGCTGTGATGTTTGGCCCTGCAAAAAGCTGGCAAGCGCGTGCAATAAAATGGCCATGTATTCCTGCAGGCTTGCATGCAATGCAGTGATGCCAATCTGCCTGCATGGCATGATTGCTAATTTGCATTTGCATGTGCATGTGCTTGCAGCTAACTTTGCCTGAGTGCATGCAACGATGTGCAGGTGCCTGGGCGAGTCTGGCTTGCCTGCATCATTCTGCCGGCGTGCGGTTCTCAACACCCAGTCTGTCGACGGCAACAACCTCGATGGCATCCTCGACGCACAGACCATCGAAGCTGTGCAGATGTTCGACAACACCGACACCTACTGGACCGTTACAGAGGAGGCTAGCATGAGCCTGTGCATGCAGCATGCCAAGGCTGGACACCTCGAGGTTGCTCGCCGTGCCGTGCAAGCCGTCACCTACCCTCCTCCCCCACCTCCTATTTCTCC